>BQNB010016496.1:0-14714 GCA_026074375.1 Tanacetum coccineum
CTTAGGAATGTTTAGAAATTCTTTCATAGTTTTAAAAGTCTTGAAGTTGATTCTCACGGAATAGATTTAAGCTTATTAATTCTTCAAACACGATCTCAAGTATGGGTACGTACAAGGTTTTGCTAATTCCAAGGTATCAAAACCAGCAAGGGGGAAGAAGTAGATACACTAGAACGTACAACAAGTACACGTGATAGAGTTCATAGACTTCTTTCATTTTAGGCCATTCTGGGAAGACAAATGTCATAACCGCAGAGAAAATCAGTGTCTTAACTTGTTATTTTCAGGTGCACTATTTCTTTCACATGGGGAAGAGATATCTTGTTATTTTTAGTATGCATCATTTGAGATACCAAAGGGAAAGTGTTGTTAGAAGATTTATAATAGCGTGAGAAGTTTGTTTCTGATTCAATTAATGTTTCCTCAACCGGTCAACCACTAAGCTTATTATTAAAAAGGTAGAATTATTTGATAAAGACATACACATAGGTATGATGATACCTTTAGATAGTCAGTATCATGCAGGAAGAAATGTTTACATCCGAGACTTAGTTGACTTAGGGATTATCATTTCGGCTATCTAGAGGGTATAATTGTGACATCCGGGACTTAGTTGACTTTGGTGTTTCAATTTATATCATCACTATCATATAAGGAGAAATTCAGACATCCGGGACTTAATTGACTTTGATGTTATGGTTTCAAATTAATTGTGTACTTCGAATATTTGGGCTTTATACATCAAGTCTTCTTTATATGGCTTGCAAGAAATATTTGAATCTACTCAAGAAAGAATTGATGGTTCGGGGGAATCTAAGACAACTTCCATCTGGAGAGTATCGAGATGGACTATGGATTGCTAACATGGACAAATTGACTGTGCCACTTTCGATTTGAACATTTCAGGTCCTGTCTCATACATGATCTTGTACATCAATAAGTAGTGTGGTAATCAGTGTTATGTGTCAGTTTATGAATTTTTCATGAGTTTCTCGTTAAACTCTAAATCATTTATAAATTCATCATAACTGACACTAACAGAATCCCTCATTAATTGAGGGGGAGCATATATAGGTTCCAATATCGGCTCGTATTTAATCAGACCAAATTTTCTCCCAAATTTTCCAACATATTTAAATCAATTGAGATCCTAAATCTCAAAGGGTTTGAAATTTTTGATCAGGGGAGAGAATGTGAGTTAAATATTAAATTTGATAAAAATGTGATCTATTAAGACTCAAGCAGGTACTCCTCCCTCCATGTGCCAAACAATTTCGAATATCGATGCACTTGTTGAGGGGGAGCATTTCAAAATAATCAAAACTATCAAGGTACAATGGCTTTGATATCTATATCACAAGTACCTTGGTTGATTTTTCAATTGGTTGTATGGCGAAGAGAATAGTACCAAAAGATCGACCCTGTATTTACTTTATCGGAGTCATAAGGATGGTAAGGTTAGGTACTCGTTCCCATGATCCCGCCAGAGCCGGAGGGATCTACTTAGGGATAATCCACTAGTTAATGTGAGAATAAAGGAATAGTGCGTACTGAGATGGAGCTAGTGCTGGAACACACCCAATAAGGTTCTAGTTATGAAGTCTCGGTAAGCACTGAAGGGGTTGAAAAGAAAGCAGTCTTCCTCAAACACTAGGCAGAAACCGGGTCACTACATATGCTGTCAGAATCACATAGTTAATTGCTAACATTGAAGACAAGTATCATGGACCCAGTGATACACTGCACAACCCTTCCTAGCCACTCAAGATCCCTCAAAGGATTATTGTTTCACTTCTCATGGAGATCAATACATGTTTATCGTCTCTCTCACTCCGAGTTAGACGATATTGAAAAGGTGGCAGTCCGCTCCAGCCTTTGACTAATAAAAACCAAAAATGCACTATTGAGTCTAGAGCCATGAGATCATCTACAAATCTTGTTAGGACACTAATACAAACTATGCTTGTTCGTCTCACACCGTGACAACGAGTAAAGATCTTAAGAGTCCTACGCATTATCCTTGTGGTATTGCCAGAACATCCGAGTGATAATGAAGTACTTACAATAAGGATGGAAATCCTTCTAGAGCCAACATCAAATAAGCTCTTGGTAGGTAACATGTGAGGTCCACTATGGACTAAACTTGTGGCAAATGGAAAGCAACGATGGTGCGATTCTTTATGAATCAAACTTGTACCAGGCAGTGAATTGACGAATAGTTTTTGAAAAACCTTTCGATGTGCTCAACAACTAATTTTCTAGCACATTGACTGTGTATATCTTTAAAAACAAATGTGAATCTGATGAAATTTGATTTTGTGCTATACAACACTCTCGATGTGTCACAAAAATACTTTCTCAAGTGACACGTCGATTGATTTTCAAATCAATTTTTATCTTTAATCGGTAAGACAGTAACTAACCGATTCACTCTTATCGTGTTGTCTGCTTTGAGACGTTCCGATACAGAGAACATGCAAGTATGAGGATTCTGATGGTTGCACATTTGATGATCCGATACATATACTGGAAATCCTGTCAAGGAGATTCTTCTTAAGATGAATCTACCTGATCACAGGTCGGTCCTCACGGATCCGAAGGTTAATCCAACCAGACTCGGGCGAATGACAAAGCCATATTCGTCCACAAGCTTTATTGCTAACTGTTTTATTACAGGTTCAAGTAAAGATGGAAATGGAGATACCTCGTACCAGTAAAGTCAATTCACAACCCCATGCTTACAATTCACAACCCATAGTCAAAGACATCATAATTAAAGAATGACCTACAACACAGCTTTCGCTAATCTGATGCAAGTCATTATGATCCAGAAAAGTGTGAGCATGCGGGTCTGAAGGTCACAACATCACATGGAGGCAATACTACTGCAAGGATGATTAAGAGATTTAATGTGGCTGATGATCTCAACGAAAGCTCAAAGATCACACAAGTCAAAGGAACTATGCTCAAAGATCACTACTTGTCGTATAATGATTGTACTTGAAGAATCAAAGACTACGAGCCAGAGTCAAAGATCAACTCATAGAATGCTAAGATTCAAATTGTAATTTCTAGGGTGACCTCCCTTAAGGGGAGATTGTTAGGTTTAAGAAAAAGACTTGGTCACCCCGTGTATTTTTATGTTTAGCGTGGCTCGTAGTTTTGTTAGTAATCGTATGATTTATGGTGTTGGGTAGGGTCTTTACCCACTGTAAGCCTACACCATAGCCCGTTTTATGGGCATTTTGTAAGAACTATTTAAACCCTCTCCACACATGGAGAGGGTGTTGGAAAAAATCATTTGACACACACTTCAAAGTGTGTTTTTGCTTACACTCTCCATCCATCTCTCTCTCTCTCTAACTTTCTCTCTCTAAACATGAACATCATTTGGTTTGATTCACCTAGACCACCGAATCTATAATTATTTATATCCGTCAATTGGCATCAGAGCTTCGGTTGAGATCTTGGGTCGGGGTTACAATTTATGGTCTGGTTGGTCTTGTTATTGTGTTTGTTGTTCATGTTTTGGTTACTGTTCACGTCACTATTCATGTCACTATAATTATTTATATCCGTTATTGGTGTCGATATGCCTCCAGGGCATAGCATCTGGTATCGCACGTCGACTTATCAAGAAAAACTTCTTCTTCCAACCCTTTAGGCTAGAAGTGACCTCCTTGAAACATTTCTTCGAGCGACCACCGGTTTTATTCTCAAACGAAAACCAATGCCCCTGTTTACACAACTTATAGAATACCCGAAACAAGGAAACAGTAGGGCTAATATCCAAACTCCGACAACGTATCTCAAACAAGATCATCCTATTCACACCCATCAGAACCAACTGGGAAACATGTACACCAAAATGCTTGATCACGGCAAGAAAGAAGGTAGAAAAAGGAACTCGCAACCCCCTTGCTCTAGTTGTTCAATGTATATCCCAATATACTTTGACGGAAGTTTATTCATCGTTAGGCCTGGAGGTGGAATACGAGGGTGCAAGTCTGTGGGAATGCAATAGTTGGTAATGGCTCCTTTCAATTCTCCAGAGGTAAGGATGGAGGTGTAGACGTGCATATCGAACTTGGGAAAAACCATGGCCTGTGAACTTTCCGGATCCATTTCTCCAGGCTTACTTCTAGACATATCCATAAGAAAAGGGAAAACTAAAAACGGAGTACAAACAAATAAAAAGCGTAAGTAATACGCACCTTGACGAAATAAGAAAGAAATAGGGTATGGAAAAATTGTCAGAGCAAGTTTATGTGTGAGTAGAGAAGAACCAAGGAGGGGTATATATACGCCTCATTCTCTCCTCGAGAATAAGAAACGACGTGTCGCTCCAAGACGCGATCCTGGCCGCTTATTTTCTTAGTGCGATACACGTGTCAATACCATGACCTATGAAAGCCCATGGGCTAATGATTGTTCAAGCCCAAACCAGGCCCAAGAGATGACATACGGCCTCATTGCGTACTGCCTTAGCAACGTAAGGTCATTTTCTAAACAAAATTCTCCTCCACTCCGGCAGGTATATGTTTTTCAGTTAAGTGTTGCATCACCAGTCCTTGACTGATAATACAACACTGGGGGACATGTTCGCGTATGTGCCGGACACATAGTTCTGGACAGTCTCTTGACCGGTACACTTGACCGGACACCACATCAATACACGAATTGAAAGAGACATGACATAACAAGAAGACGACACATGTAAGGTTTTTGTTTCGCAGGTACAACCCTCGCTCAAAGGACACAGGTTTGACATTTTGCCTGACACGCTGAGCAAACATAACAGAAGGACTGACACAATGTCAACGTCAGGTCAATCTCATCAACGTTGGCACCAGGTACACCTTGGGGGTAGTATAAATACCATAAGGATATTTATTGCATTTCAACGAATTCTCTGACACTGTAGCTTTTACTCTTACTTTTCACGCATACCATACGTTTACTCTCAAGCTAGAGCTTGATCTTGGGGTCACACCTGGGGCGAGGCTAACGCGTGTTGTTCCTTGTGTGTAGGAGCATCGGACCACCAGTGAGTGACAGGAGGGATCAAAGAAGAGCCCGGAAGTCATCAAGACAGAATTTTACTTCAACAAACACAAAAGAATCCAATATATTTCAAGACCAGTTTATGAGATTGATTTTTGTTTTTATTTCTCTCGTAACATTGATGCTAAATGAAAAGTTCATTATTGTTTTTTTAGAACGACAATTTTTTCACACTTATGCCACATATTATTAGAGGATAAATTACTTGACCCAAGGGCTTAGGGTATCTAGGGTTTCACCATTATAATAAATCATAACCTACGGGGTCTTAACATTGTATCATTATCTAATATAGTATCGGAGCGGGTTTGATCCTCAGACCTAGATGGCTACGTTAAACCACCTCCCTTAAACTACCCCTTCAAACCTTAACCCTCTCAATTATCAAATACCGATCCTTAAAAACAACACTAAATTTTTTCCAACGTTCCAAAATCTATCAAAAAAAAGAAAGAAAGAAAGGGAAGTGGTAGTTTCAGCATCGACATCAACATCCTCGTCACGATCTCCAAAACTAGCAGGACTTCCTTTAATTCATTTGTATCTGGTTTTGCATTAAAGGCAGGACATCCACAAAATATTTACAAAGAATCTTCCACAAAATGACTTGTCACCAATCAAAATCATTCTAATCAATTCTCTTTCTTACTTTTATATTTTCATCTTCCAATGAATGTATAACACATCATTTTGTGAAAATTCTTTTGTATAAGTTTTAGTGGATGTAGCATACCTCTTTCCATCCTAGCGCTCGTACTCATAACACGGCCTACAAACTGGAAACGCGCACACATCACAAGCAACAAAAGGATCTCTAATTAATGCTCAATAGGCTTGACTCTTGGTTTGACTCCGAATCTTTCGTGATATAAAATTCAGATCTCTTGGTTTGACTATAGTTAGTTTTATAAAAAAAAGTTATGGTTTTGTTACTATTTTTTTTTAGTCGATCGTTGGTACTGCTTTGTTATCAGTCTACTAAAGTCGATCGTTGGTACGGTTTTGTTACCAGTCGACTAAAGTCGATCGTTGGTACGGTTTTGTTACCAGTCGGCTAGTCGATCGATCGTTGATACTGCTTTGTTATTAGTCGACTAAAGTGAATTGTTGGTACGGTTTTGTTACTAGTCGACTAAAGTTATGCTTTTATTATGTAAATGTTTTGTTTTTTTTCTTTACTAGTTTACTACTTTAGTCCGAGCTTTGCGATTTCGCCGCTCGAAGTGCGAGGAAATATTAGAGGATAAATTAGTTGGCCCAAGCCCAGTCTGTGGGCTTTGGGTTCATTAGGGTTATGTTTATGATGGATAATAAAGTATTACCACGGGGTTTTCGTTGTCTAACACATATCTCACAATATATCTCACAAATACTTTTAGCGAGCCTTAAACCCACAACCTCTAAGTCGGTTGAAAACACACATATTAGTGGATCAAAATAAAATAGGAACTCTAGCTTTAAAATGAAGCAATCGTAATGAATGTTGCATGTGTTAGTCTACCTTCCATTAATCACATCATCTCGCATTTAAAGGTGTTCACGGTTTCAGATGTAAGAATCAAGTTAATGACATCTTGATAAACTAGTTATAAGTCTCGTGCACGTATGAAGCTTTCAAATAAATTAAATTTATTTTAAAACTGTTTTTTAATATACGGGCATATGAAATTTTTCTGTGTTTAATATGTTGTAATTGTGATATTAGTACAACTAATAATTATATACGTGATTTTACATAAAAAAATTCATTATGTATTAATATAAGTGTTTTAAAACCCGGGTTGACTCGGTCGGATGACCGGAAGCTGGATTTTGCCCAAAAACCTAATTGAACCATGACCTAGTGGCTCGATCGGGTCAATTAAAAAAATCGTTTTTTAAAACATTGATTAATATCTATTAATATTTGGTCAAAATTTTGTTGGATGAAAGATTTATCCTTTTTTAACTCACATGAGTGTTGATGTTGTTCAAATTTATCTATTAATATCATGTTGTACACAATATGCGAGTTTAATATGTTTTTTCTGATATTTTTATATTAAATTTGTATTTGATTTTATCAAATGTAAAAAGTCTAAGGGGGTATTTGTTTATTTTCTAAAGTTATTAAAAAGTACGAAAAATTATAAGTTTCACTTAACTCTATATAATTTATTTAAAATTCAAATACTAAAGTTTTAGTTTTTACTCCCTCTTTTTTTAAGTTTTTAATTTTCACAAATTTGACACCTATATTTTTATATCTTTTTTTCTCTATCAAATTTCTCCACCACTTATTTCAATTTTGACCAAAATTGATTCAATTTTGACTTTTTATCGACTAATTAGATTGCATGATTTTGCTACGTGGCAAAATCAAGCTTTCTGATTGGTCCAATTTTTTTCTCTTAAGATTTAATCTGATAGAAAACTCTGAAATAATGTAATTCTTTTATTATATAAAAGATAAACAACACAGTTTTAAACAAAGAAAAAAAAAGTTGTCGAGAAATACCTCATTGTTAAAAAAAATAAAGTAAATATTCCATCACGATTATTTCATTTCAATGAATAACTTGTACTCTAATATTTAAATCCATAAATTAATCAATTTATTTCGTTTCAGAAAATAACTTAGTATTTAATTTGTCATATTTTATAGTTTTATGTAATCATCGATTTTTTTCTAGTTTAATATAACATAATATATATAGGGGGTCGTTCTTTGCATAACCAGTTTTTTCTACAGAACCTACAGAACCAGTTTGAACCAATAGGAATTTAGTGTATTATTAATTGTTTTTCTTAATTCAAAAGGGTATAATAGTCAAAACACATTTTAATTTTTTTTTTAATTTTTTTAACTTAAAAACGTTTTTTTTAATTTCATTGATTTTCGAAACTAATTTTTTTTTACTTTTATACTTTTTTCAGTATAAATTTATTCAGATATTAAAGTGCATATATGTTTTTTTTTAATATTTTAAATTTACATATGTTTCTTGCATAGAATAGTTTAGACATCAAATTTATTTTTTTAAATAGTAATGACACATATGTTTATGGTTTATATTTTTTAATCTTTGAAGTTCATGACAAAAAACATAAACATATACATGTAAACTCTAAAATTTAAAACAAATCAAAACATAAATAGTATACAAATATTTGATATAAAATGAAATACAATTTAAATACAAATGTGTCTTGTTAAATATATGCATGTCATTCAAAAACATAGGTGCACTCTTCAAAAAACATTTATGCACGCTTCATGTTTCTCATCAAATTCTTTAAAACATAGGAACGACATTCCAAAAACATAGGTGCACTCTTCAAAGAACATATATGCACGCTGAGCTTTTTCGTCAAATTCATTAGAGCATATGTGTCGTCTTCCAAAAATATATATACACACTGCAATTTTTGGTGTACATTGGATCTTGCTTTATCTTTCTTTTACTTGCTTTAACTGCAAATTGAAGAAATATACATGATTATTATAATGTTCAAAAATTAATGTTCTTAAAACACCTCCTAAAAATGGCTCAAACTCGATTTTTAATGCGCACGGGCATCTATGCCTGGTAAATAGCATTCTAGTCATAACAAACCAAATAAACTGTAACAACCCATTTGACGAACACGATGCTTTTGGGCATTTTAGTGTTATAACTGCCTCTAATAACTCGAAACCAAATAAACTGTAACAAACCATTTGACGAACACAATGATTGTATATCACCTTCAAAACACATATGCACATCATTTCATTGATTGTATAACAAACATAAAACACATATGCACACTTTTATTAATTTTATATTAACATATACGCACTTCTTCCTAACTCACACTAGTCTATCTCACCTAATCGCATCTAATAATTGTTGCAGCTAATAACACTTTTTGAGCACCTTTATTAAATCAAAACTTACTTTATGTTCCACAGTTATAAATATTGGGTCAAAACTTAAACTCTAGCAATCAAAAGTAGAAACCATTGTGTGGGGAAAAGGACTGACCAAATGGAAGTGATAAGAATATTAAGATATATGGATAATTGGTTCATATTTCATTGAATAAAAAAAACAGACATTTAATTTATACTTATACATGTGCATGCAAAGTCTTGAAAATTAATTCACAAAGAGCACTAGTGATCCTAGAAAGTGAGAAAAATATTTTTGGTCACCTTTTTGCTTGTTCATAACCGGTTGCATATATACATGCATGCATAGGATTCATTTTTGAATTTTTGCTACAAGTTAACAAGTCTAACTAACATCCTACAATATGGCTTGCACCATGTCCTTGCTAAACCCTCATTTGAAGATCAAAATGGTCCCCTTTTTGCCTTGTCCTCTCCTATCCCACGGCACACACTAGTGTGTGTGTGTGTGTGATTTTTGTTGTATATACATATACACTTAACCTCATTCTCATTTCATTCACACACATACACTTTGCATTACTCTTTCTTTCTTTCTTTTCCTCTCTTTTGCCGAACCAAAACACACACCCAACTCTACTTGTTTTTAATTTTTGATCATCCACTTGAAGATATATTGTTCGTGTTGATTGTTAGTTCATCCGGGTAATTTGTAAAACAACGTTTGGGTTGTTTTTGATTTCTAATCCACCTTTCGTCGTGCTTCCTTGTAAGTCATCTTTATTTTTCATAAATATTGTACTTTTGCATTCGTATGATCATCCCGAACAAGGTGTACAAAGCGGATCGTTGTGAAAATTATTATCGAGTTTTCTATAAAACTACAAGTCTCAAAGTTTAATATTTTGTTTATAAATGGAAGAAAATAAAAAGTAGTTGTACTTTTGCATTTAAAAGTTCATTGTGATTATGTTGATATATATATTGCTATTATTACGGCTATATCGTTTACTTAAAGATTTATCGTATGTTGAGTTAAATATCGTTGGCGAAAAGATTAAGTAGATGATGGATTTGTTGTAAGCGTAAGTTGAATGTCGAAGAGGTTTAGGTTTAGAACGGATTTGTTGCGATATTTGAGGTGTTGTCGAAAATATATCGGATATACTTGCGAGTCAATAAAAGATGCACTTTGTAAAATAGGTAGTTTCACGAGTCGAGGTTGATAAAAATGGAAAGTCTATATTTTTAGAAAGGTCATGCCGAAATTTCGTAAAACTTTATAAAAGCGTCGAATATATACTTTTATTATCAAACTTATAGTAAAATGTAGAAAAACGTAAGCGTCGAGTTAGGTCAACATTTTTAGTTATCGAGTCAACATTGATGTGTCGAGACACTAAAAGACGAAATACACTAAGAGACAAAATGTACTAAAGGACGAAATACACTAAAAGACGAAATACACTAAAAGACAAAATATTTTCTAAGATGTTTTAAAGTGTCGAGACTTGTCAAAACTTATAACTTTTGAATGTATAAGGTGAGTTCATAGCCCCACTCTTTTACTCGTTTTGAATAAATGTTTTATAACTTGGGGTGAGAAACATTGCTTGTTTTTAAAACTGGACACAAGTACGTTACGTGAGATTTCCCTGTTTACGTGTTGCCTAAGTAGCGTTTAGACCACTACTGCCCCACTTATCATGAACCGTCAATCTCTTGACTGGAGGACCGGTCGAGGGAGCGCGAGTGTTATAAATAGATCTATTGGGACTAATTATCCCTATCCGGGTGAGTAGCGCTCACTACCCACGGGGCTCCCGATAAACGGATATATACCATGTCGAAACTTAAGAAGGTAGTCTTGGTCAGTTACCTCGGGGGCTTGTTTCAACCTAGCAATATACTATGCTATAAACGTAATTAGCTTCGGTGTCATGAGCTTAGCGCAACGTAAATACCTTTTTATGTGAAGTTGTATCTGTTATAACTGTCGCATACGTGTTGATATCTTGTGGTCCACTGTAACATCGTTTGAACTAAACCTATGAATTCACTCAACTTTATGTTGACGTTTTAAGCATGTTTTTCTCAGGTGCTTAGCATGGATGCTGTTGATTGACTTATGTGAAGTCTATTTGCCTGTACCGGTTTACCAGAGATTTATCTATGTCTTTAAATACCGTTGTTGAACTTATTTAAGCTTCCGCATTTTAACTTTGAATCTTTTAAATTTAATCGATGTAAAACTTATTATTATTATTTTAAAACTTTGCAACGGTGTTTATTTTTAAAAAAAAAAAAAAAGAGGAAGAAAAAAAAAAAAAAAAAAAAAAAAAAAAAATAAGAAAAAAGGAAAAAAAAAAAAAAAAAAAAGAAAAGTGAAAAAGAAAGAAAAAAAAATAAAAAAAAAAAAGGAAAAAAAAAAAAGTAAAGAAAGAAAAAAAAAACCCCCACGCCACCGAACACACCCCCCCCCCCCCCCCCCCCCACCCCCCCCCCGCTCCTCGTACCCCCCACCATTGCCACCCCCCCCCCCCCCCCCGCCACCCCCCACCCGTCCTCACTACCTCCCCCCCTACCCCCCCCATCCCCTACCCCTTCTATATCTACCTCCCCCCTACCCCCCTGCCTCCCCGCTTACCCACCCCTACGCCCCCCCCCCCGTTTACTCCCACGCCAACCAACCCCCCTGGTGTGTAGCCCTCACCCCGGTCTCAACACCCTCAGGATGACGCCCCACCGACGGTCGTCCATAGGTACCGTATACCCCCACGGGGGCAGTATCAAAAAACCAAGCCAAATCCAATGCAAACAACAAACGTAATTAGCTTCGGTGTCATGAGCAAAGAGAGCGCAACGTAATATACCTTTTTATGTGAATTGATATTTGTTAAAACTGTCGGCAATACGTTTTGAAATCTTGTGGTCCACTATAACATCGTTTGAACTAAACCTATGAATTCACGTCAACTAAAGTTGACAGTTTTATAGCATGTTTTTTCCTCAGGAAGCTTAGCATGGATCGTTTGATTGACTTTATGTGAAGTCTATTGCCTGTACCGTTTAACCAGAGATTTTAATCTATGATGTCTTTAAATACCGTTGTTGAACTTATTTAAGCTTTCGCATTTTAACTTTAAATCTTTTAAATTTAATCGATGTAAAACTTATTATTATTATTTTCAATTTATGCAACGGTGTTTTAGTTTTTCAAAACTGTGCCATTAGAGGTCGTTCTATATGCATAGTACTTTGAGATGCGCAATCAAGTCACGCCTCCGACACGTGCTCCGTCCAGGCCCCGTCTGGGGGTGTGACAGTTTGGTATCAAAAGCCAAGGTTATAGAGAACCAGGTAGTAGAAACTAAGTCCGGACTATAACCAGTATGTGATCCTACGTGATTATGTACCTTATGTGATCTTACATAGTATGTATACATAACTAAGTACTACGTAAATAATATACGTATTAAATACTAAGTATACCTAATATTTCTAAGTGTTTCTTATTTCAACCATCATGACGTGCTCGATGACTCAATCTTTCATTCCCATTCATTTATATTAGTGCATTCATCAGTTACCCATTCACCCCATTCAATAGTTTTGCCATCATGCATGGTTGATAAAAGATGATTTATATGAACTTTGCTGTGGCATGTATGGCTAATTTCAGTTATCTCAATTTCTTCGGATTCATCTGAGGATAGCGTGGGGACACCTGCTGGACGAGTGATCTTGTTCGGTACTATCCCTACTACTATTCCTGACACCACACCAGTGATTACTCCACCTACTACTCAGACTGACACACCAGTGATACCCACAGAGACACCTATCATAGCACCTACTATACCACCATCCCCAGATTATACACCAGCTTCTCCTGATTACTCACCTGCATCTGATTCAGAGTCTGATCCATCTGAGGATCCATCATCAGACCATATACCACCATTACCAGATATCTCACCATTCTTATCATCAGATGATGACCCCACAGACAGTGATACACCAGATACACCATCATCACCTACCCATGATACACCTTTCACTGAGATTACCGCTTCTACCCAGAGATCACCTATCATACCTCGTCGTCGAGTTATGCTTCTAGCACCTGGACAGCCTATTCCCCATGGTCGACCGTACCGCTACCATCTTAATGGGCCGGTACACATGATGACCGCAAGGAAGAGGGTTGGACCGTTACCCACTCATCATCTTGCTGTGAGACATTCTACCGATCATTCTTCTTCAGATTCGTCATCAGAGGCATCATCAGATTTTCATTTAGATGCTTCATCTGATTCTTCTTCGAGACACTCATTGTCATATCATTCTTCACCAGATTTACCGGGTACTTCTGCGAAGCCATCTCGCAAGAGATGTAGGTCCCCTATGACATCTGTACCAGCATTATCACCTGTATCTGGAGCTTTATCTCATGTCCGTGCTGATTTGATACCATCGCCTAAGAGAGTTAGGGATTCTAGTTATTCGGCAGATGTAGAGGTTGATCCTAGAGAGACTAGTTTGAGGGATGATGTTATTGTCAGGGTTAGTGATAAGCCTTATTTAGAGCAGGATAGTGATCCAGAGATTCAGGCAGAGATTGACGAGTGTTTTGCTTACGCAAATGCTCTTAGGGATTGAGGGATTGAGGCTAGAGTTGTAGTTGAGGCTGATGATCGAGATGAGACAAAGACGGGTGTGAGAGGCCCGGTTGAGGTCAGAGTTGAGAGGGTTACGCATCCTGCGATGCCAGAGGATATTCCTAAGCCTGCTCAAGAGGGAGCAATAGAGGCTACGTATGAGACATTGTGATATTTGGTTCAGAGGTTCCATGATCACACTCAGGCTATCCCAGTCCATCGTATACATGCTATTGAGGGAGTTCAGAGAGAGCAGGGACATAGGACTGTTAGGGTTGAGTCAGAAGTTATTGCTTTGACTGAGAGGATTGCTGAGTTGGAGAGGGATAACATGAGGCTTAGAGGCACCGTGAGTGTTGAGAGTCAGAGAGTTGACCAACTCCAGCGCGGCATGTCACGTATGCAGAGAGAGTTGGGGCATATGCGACGACTTTGATTTTATGATTGATTGAGAGTTGGCAGACTTGAGGCCTGTGCTAGGAAGCACATGGGCTGCCGTTCTTAGAGATGTTCGTTGGTATTGCAGCATTTAGTAGTAGCGTTTAGTGATGACCATAGTGTTAGAACTCGTATTTTCTGTATTTTGAAACGTTGTGATGTAATCACTTATGTTCGATGATATGAAATTGATATTTATCTATGATATAATGTCATGATTTGATTTACTTATGCTTTTGCGTCATGCATTATGGGATTTCCATGAATATGTATTTTGATCATGTATTTTCTATGTGATTAACCGTAAATTTTATTTAATATCGCTAGTAATCTCGCATTACCTAGAAATTTTACCAAGCGTTATATTGTTGTGTTGTAGGAAGATGCCTAACACACGATCTAGAGCATCTATGACTCATGAGGAGTTTGAAGAATTGGTTAACCGCCGAGTAGCTGAAGAGATGGAGGCTCGTGAAGCCGCAAGGACCCTTGAACCCCTGAATGAGAATGGGGATAAACAAGAAGGCGAGAACGGAGGAAATGGAAATGGAGGAAACGGAGGCAATGGAAATGGAGGGAATGGAGAAAATAGAAACAAAAATGGGAATCATGGTATGAACTATGGAGGTTTCATGCCAGTGGCTAGAGAGTGCACTTTCCAGGACTTCTTGAAGTGC
>BQNB010016496.1:18333-39665 GCA_026074375.1 Tanacetum coccineum
TACCATATTCTGAATCTTATCTGAATGATATGATTAATCAGGATGTGCAAGCGATGCAGTATTCTGAACAAACACATGTTGATGATTTTAAAGACAATGAGATACATAGTGGTAGTAATATCATTCCATACTCTCAATATCTACAAGAGACACAAGATGCGGTTATTCAGGATACTACTCCTTCTGCACCTAATGATTTATTGGTGCTATCTTTGGTTGAACAAATGACTGATCACGTAGCTCATTTAGATAAGGAAAATCAGACAAATAAAATGGTAAATGAATCATTAACCGCTGAGCTTGAGAGATACAAAGAACGAATCGCCGTTTTTGAACAAAGACTTAATGTAGATTTGAATCAAAGGGAAAAATTAATAGATTCTCAAATGGATGATTTAATTCGCGATAGAAATGCAAATATTGCGGCTTTTCAGCAGGAGATCGATACACTTAAAGAAACTCTTTCTAATAATGTCAAAGAAAAGGAGTCTTTATAAAAAACGTTAACTATTTTCAAAACAGAGTCTAAAGAAAAAGAGTCTAAGTACATTGACAAGGAAATTATTTTGGAAAAACAAAATAAAGAACTAGAGAATATTATTTGTAAGATGTATCGATCTATGCAAGCAATGCATATGCTAACGAAACCATAAGTTTTTTATGATGACACCACAAATTATAGAAAATCTGCAAAATCAGTATGCCTGGCTGCATATTGTAGTCTAAAAATATTTTCAAAGCTTAAACTAACACAAAACACATTCACCAGTCCTATAATAACATACGCTCTGACACTTAAGAAATCAGTACTCACGACTTTCACTTACATGCAACATATAAAATAAGAGCTTACCACCACACATCACCTTTTAGAGCGACATATTATATAAAATGTTACAATGAGCACACATAACCATATATTAGAATGTAAAACATTTATGGTTAAAAAAATAATTTGAAATACTCATAACAAATCTTAAACTAACACAAACACTATCCACCAATCCAATATTAATATGCAAAGTAAAAAAACTAAATACGAAATGCTTATCAATCACATGACAATCAAAGTTATTTCTGGATCTCTAAACCAGCAAAACTACTAAACAATCACGACTCCTTCAAATATTGTCCAGATTATTTAGACAAAGGCATGAGACAAAGAAAGAGATGAATTTTAAAAGAGAGACAGGGTTGCATATGTGTAATTAGTATGTGCTGAGGATTGAGATCTTGAAAAGATAAATATCGAAGAAGCACTTTTACCTAATTCTTTGAAATCACAAAACCACCGAACAACCACCACTCCTAACCACTAAAAAGGTGTTGAGTACACTTCAAGATATCGAGACATAGTTTGTAACGAAACCGGGCCAGCAGACGATCAAATTACAACCCAAAAATAAAAATTGCTTAACAAATCCAAACGACATCATTAAACATAAAACAACGTCGTTTGGCATTACTTTTGAGTGGTAGGGTTTTTATGCTAATGATATAATTCCCTATACAATGAGATGCTATTAGTACTTAGTTTCACCGTTATGCCATATAAATTTTAAATTTGAGTCAAAATTACCTTCTACGCTATGTTTCGATATATTACTCATCATTTTAAGGACAAAGCAAACAAAAATGAAAGAATAGTTTCTAAGGCTTTTATTTTCCCTACACTTATTATGAACATTGTCCCTAATGTTCTACAAAGTACCCGTAAACGAATAAAGGGAAAAGAAAAAAGCGAAAGAAACTAGTACTCCTCTGGTTTTGCTCAATGATGGAGAAGAAACAAATGATCCCGGCTAAATCGTCATCCAAGAATCGTCCACATGAAACTCCTAAGAACTCCCGGGCTACTTCTCATCAAATATAACCCGCAAATCAAAGACAAGATACAACTATACCTAGCGTAAAACTGGCGAAACAATAAATACAACTATGTGATTTAGGGTTTTTGACTCTACGAAAATAAAAAAAATGAATAGGATGAATGTGTTAATGTAACTGTGATTTTCTGGAGGTTTTAAGCAAATTACAAATTCTGAAAATTATAAAAAAAATCAAAAATTAAAAAAATACGAATTTTACTGTAGCATGGTGGTGACGTCCTGACGCCGTCTCCACATACTGTAAAGAATTTTTTTTTCTTTTCTTGAAAAATTTATGCACGCAAGTCCCATAAGTATTTCCTGCAAAAACCACAGAATTTATTAACACAATCATATGACTCAACAAACACACAAGACACGAAGTAATCTAAATTATTTTTTTAACATGTTTGAAATGGTTCTCATAAACCAGATATTTCCCCTATACTTATTATGCAAAGTACATTTGATTGAAATTAAGACAAAGTTAAAAACAAAACAAACCATGATTACAAAATTATTTTTAAACAATTAAAATAAACAATAAAGAACTAAAACACACATGACACACCTAAAATGCAAGAAATTAAAAGATTGGGTTGCCTCCCAATAAGCGCTTTTGTTTATTAGAGAGTCTTTTAGCTAGACTCGGAGTCTTATTCCTTACGTGACTCCTCTTTTGTTGTTCATATCACTTCCACTACCACTTTCTTCGGGTCCAATTCGGTATTCGGGACCTAGTTCTAAGCATCCTTTATAGAAACCTAGTATTTTGCTCATTACATACTCAACTCCTCTTTTCTTATCCTCCTTATTTCTAGAGTAGACCGATTTTGTATTTTCCTTCTCCATATCTGAAAGCGAGTCGTATTGCTCTATCTTATAGGCCATCTTATAGGTAATTTCCTCAATTTCATTTGTGGACTTCACTACTCCTAATGATAAATCATAAGTCATGTTAGCGATTTCAACAAAAGGCTTTCCTAATACAACCGGTGACATCCTATGATCTATAACCGAACTAATATCTTCTACAATCATGAAATCCAAGGCATATGTGAAATTTCCTATGAAGATAGGCATGCGACAAAGCGTGAAGGTAAGTTGAATATCATAGACGTGTCACGTGAAGACCCAAAAGTATATAGAGAAAGGATGTCAAGTTTATCTGGCACAAGTTACGTCCAAGAAAGCTGAAGATAAGTCGGAGGAGAGGCGACTTTAGGATGTGCCAATCGTACGAGAATTTCTTTTTACTGGAAGTCTTCCAGAAAGATTTGCCTTGGGTACCGCCATGCTCGATCAACGTTTTTATGAAATTCAAATCGACTTGGTCTCACCTGGTGCTGCACCTGTAAGCATGAGCACCGTATCGATTAGCACAGCCGAAACTGCAAGAGGTTGTCAACACAGTTGCAAGAACTCATCATACACGAGGATTTATAGGCCGAGTTCCTTACCTTGGGACACCAGTTTTTGTTTGTCAAGAAGAAAGAGGTTTCTTTGCGGAATGTGTAATCGAATATCAATCTGAACTAAACAACTTACTGTGAAAACCGATACCCACTTCCGAGAATCAACATTATGTTTGATCAATTCACAGGGTCAAGATCTATTCAAAGATCAGACCCTGAGATCGTTATCATACAACAATCAGAGTTCGCGCCGAGGAAGACATTTTCAAGACAAGCATTGAGGACCGTTGTGGGCACTATGATTTCCCAAGTAATGCGTTTGGTTTTTACTAACGCACCAGCAGTTTTCATGGATTTGATTGAATAAGGATGTAGCAAACCACTACTCTATCAAACACTAGCATCACTTGATGACTGTATCACACTAACGACCTCTAGACTAATTAGTCTCAGCTGAGATGCTACTCTACCAAAAGCTAAATAACAGGTAGTCCTTGATTAAGCGCGTGTGTACACCTTGAACGTTGAAGCTTCTCGATACCTACTCGAACAGAATGAGATTAGAATCTCCACTACACATAGGTTATCTACCTCGAGCATAGTGAGTTACTTAGTGCTTGTCGACAGTGCGACAATATTCTATGCGGGACACACAAGTTAAAAACAAAACAACCATGATAGTACTTGAATAACTTAGATTCGGTCTCTCAAACACGTTGACACTAATACAACATACAAGCCAATTCAAGTCGAACTAGAAGCACACCATACTGGATCTGGAGCGATCCTCAGAAACACCGCCAGACACGCCCACACGAGTTGAAATTTAGTCACAATTTCAGCTGGATGATTAGCCGTCGCTCATACGAGCCCTCTTAACTGCGACGATCTCATCAAACAGATCCTATTCTAAACAAAATCTATGACTAGTATCCAGATTCTAAGACAAATACAGCAGGTCGACATCGGTCATCGATAAAGATTCGCTAATACGAGTGTACTTTGCACTACTGTGTGATGTAGAAATCAGGCATAACAGTCCATTACCAGTGTTGAATCTCTTCCAAACTAGTCTACCTGCTAGTTGCGCTGATTATTCTCGATCTATAGGCTCATCTCAAACCCTAGAGGGAACTATATCTGAACTTTCTGTAGTATATTTTGCGATGCCATCGCATATCATATATATGGTATCGCTTTCTTCGGTGTCTCGAATAGCAGTCGGGTAGAGTTCTGAGACCCACGTGTCATACTTAAGCATCCTATTAAAACCGATGTATTTTGCTCCTTACATACTCAACTCCTCTTTTCTTATCCTGCCCTATATCTAGAGTAGAACCAGATTCTTGAAATTTCCTTCTCCCATATCTGAAAGCGAGTTCTGAATTGCTCTAACTTTAGCCATCTTTATAGGTAATATCCTCAATTTCATTTGGTGGGACTTCAACACTCCTAATGATCAAATCAGTAAGTCATGTAGCGATTTCCAACAAGAAAGGCTTTCCTAATACAATCGGTGAGAACACCTAGGATCTATAACCGAACTAAATAGTCTTCCTACAGTATGAAAAGAAGTCTAGGCGATATGTGAAATTTCCCTACGTAAATAGGCAATTCACTCCTTAAGTTCTTCCTGTGAAGTTGCTAATATCAACTGGGACTCTTAGGAGTCTCTTTCCTAGTTAATATCTTCTACAATTATGAAATCTGAGGCGTATGTGAAATTCCCTACGAAGATAGGCATTCCTCTAATTCTTCCTGTGAAGTTGCTAATTCTACTGGGACTCTTAGGATCTTTCCTAGGTTCGAGTGGGTTTGTCATTATCCAATTATAGAGTGGGTTTGTCATTATCCAATTATAGAGGGTTTTGCCCTATGTTGCATGGTATCTTAAGGTTTAAGGGGTTTCCTCCTACCATGATAGGGTCACTCAAGATCATAGATGGAATTAGGGCACTCATTAAGCACTTATGATATGCTATTTCCCTCCTAGTTGGGAATTTATCGAAGTGATCTCCCCCAATTTTTTCCTCTCCTAAGTCATCGCCATCTTTATCCAACTCTTCATTACTAGGCAATCATTATTCTTAATTAGTTCTGTTAGGATTAAAAATGTGGTGTCATTTACAGAAATTACATTAGTTTCTATGTAGCCCAAAAGACAAGGACTAGAATTATGATATTGCCAAAGATAGCTCATGTAAGGGCTATATAAACCCATCTAATGTTCTTAGAGGGGTGAATCTCTCATTTATAAGATTTCACTAATCATTCAATAATAAAATACTTTCTCTCTCTCTCTCTAAAATGGCTTACTCGTATTTTGAGTTTCCTCGACCTCCCGAGCGTGAATCAAGATTTCTAACAAGTGATATCAGAGCTGCAAAAGCAGTTCGTGATGTTTTACAGCTTATTCGGTTTAACTTATTACACAGCTTATTCGAGTTTATTCAGTCCATATTCAGTTCAACAGCTTATTCGAGCTTATTTCGGTCCAGATTATGCTCGTTGTGGTTTATACATCAGTTTAGCAGTTTATTAGTTTTACAGCTTATTACACAGTTTAGCAGTTTAGTTTTATTTTTTGACATGTTTGATTTGATCGAGTTTGGCTGCTTACGGTTTTATCGTAAGATTTATTCAAATTTGATCAGATTCAATCATAAGTTAGTAAACTACTTCTAAACCAATTTTCGAAACTGGTCAATTTCGAATCTCGTCAGCATATAATTTCAGAACTGGTCAAAATTCGAGTTTGACTTTTGGTCAACGGTCAAACTCGATATCTAAATTGCTACAATGACCAGATCTCATCAATCTGCTACATCATGCTCAAAGACCAGAATCAGATCTACCACAACATTGAAAAAACTTAACTGCTACAACGAACTTCACATTTTCGATATGTAATATCGATATGATATGTGATTTCGACAAACATAATTTCGATAACCTTTACTGATGAACCAATTTTGATGTCAAAAATGAATTTCGATGTCGAAAATGAAACCGATTTGTCGAAAATGAAAACAAACAAGAAGAAGACACGCTCTTTACATCAGCCAACTACAACAACCTCAAATCCCATCCTCCACAATCTCACTGCCAATAATGAACGAATCAAACTACATCAAGACCCGAACCTAGACTCGAAATCAAATCAAGATCTTAGATTTTCTTCCTTTTATGT
Organism: Tanacetum coccineum; assembly: GCA_026074375.1. Lineage (NCBI taxonomy): Eukaryota > Viridiplantae > Streptophyta > Magnoliopsida > Asterales > Asteraceae > Tanacetum > Tanacetum coccineum. The sequence continues at coordinate 24,807 of BQNB010016496.1, forward strand.
GTTATACATTTAAGTTGTGACCTTTTAAGATCACCAACACGGAAGAAATGATATCACCATCGATCTGTTTTGAAGCTAGACTTCTTCCAATATTCGAACCATAAAAGAAAGAACGAAAACAAGCATGTTTCATTCTTCTTTGTTTCGTTCAAGAAAAACGCAAAAACAATAGATAAACAACCTTACCCGAGACCCTGGATTTCAAGATCTTGAAGCACAACTGAATATGTATCGAGTTTGCGTGGCATATGTCTGTAATCATAATAGATGAGAAGGTTATTGTTTTCTTGTGATTTGGATAGATGATGTAAGGCTTAATCTGTGAAGGGAAGTGATAGATGGGATAATTGCTTTGGTAACTACACACAAGAGAAAGAGAGAGGCGTTATGTTTGAGGTAATAAGTATACTAGGGTTATGATACCCTAACTGGTATATACCACACAATGGACACACATGGGCCGGTTACAGTATTAAGAAATTGGGCTGAAAATCATAAATTATACATGGATGTTAACTGAAAATGTGGGTTGGGCTGGAATTTGTTAATACCGAAAAAATGGACTGGAATTTTGGACTTACGTCGAAAAATGGGCTGAATTGATACCAAAAATGGATTGGGCCTGCTAATATGATATGTAATAATCGAAAATGGGCTGGACTGTTGGTATCGAATTTTGGACTAAACTGCTATAGGGCCAAATTTTTGTTAATTTTTTTCAGAAACAAAAAGCATCACTTATTGCTTAAAACGATCCTTATTGAAGATTCATGAAAACCGTTACAAAGGATAATTCTCTGGATTTAACCGCAAGAAGTGACTACGTGGATGATTCATTATTGCTTATTCGGGATTGTACTAGTATTTCACGGGGATGTGTACTTATCTCACCTTCATTTCTTTCTACCTCTTCAACAAAGATGACTTGTTCGAGCATATACGTATAGCGACGAAGACTTGAATATCTAGTCGCTTTTGTGATTCTTTCTCTCTATACCCACAAAGTAGCTATCACTTTAAGGAGTTACATTATAGTACTTAGTGTCTCACATTGTTGAGGATATTTCAAGAGATTCTTCGTTACATGGATAGTACAAGATTAAGTCACAAATCTAGGGGATGTTGCTTCATAATCGGGTTCGTCATATTGGACTTTCTCCATTAGTAGTCATTACAAAGAGCCGACAGAATGCGAGGTTGGAATTGAATTAGTCAAAGGATAGACAAATAGAGGTTTTTTTATCGGCAGTTGATTCTCATGCTTAACCGAATTTATGATACTTCACACATGGTTGTTCTATCGAATATTCGAGCATACACTGTTTATGATTTTTTTGATGGTCATCGAATGCAACCAAGGGGAAGAAAAGGAAGTGTTTGATAGATTGCATCAATCAGGGGGAAGAAATATGTACTTATCTCACCTTCATTTCTTTCTTTCTTATCTTCAAGTATGTTTCTCTCTTATGGAGACGAATTATATGCTTTCAACCTCTGGATGGTTAGTGTGTGAAGTATGTGCATTTCCTTGCATGTTCCCCTGAACGGATATTCATCAAAACAGAAGTAGTTCTATTTGATGTGATTGGCTTCTTCTTCTTCTCTGATTCTCATCTACTCTTCTACTTCTACTTCTATGAAGCTATATCATAGTTTCAGAATCTGCTTACATTACGGTTGTTGGTTTGGGGGGAAGCTGATTCAGAAACTTTGATAAAAAGAAGTAGATGAAGAAAACTGCGTGAAGACATGCGGTATAAACAGGGGGGAAGATAACTTAGTTTATATAGATTACATTGTATCGTCTGCAAGTAATGAAAAGATTCAAGCTGGAGCACTTATATTTGTACTTGCAAGATACATTGTAGGCAATCCCGTATGCCACCACATTGGGGGAAAATTGTTAGGATTAAAAATGTGGCGTCATTTACGGGAATTACATTAGTTTCTATATAGCCCAAAAGACAAGGACTAGAATTATAATATTGACAAAGATGGCTTATGTAAGGGCTATATAAACCCCTCTAATCTTCCTTAGAGGGGTGAACCTCTCATTTATAAGATTTCACTAATCATTCAATAATAAACTACTTTCTCTCTCTAAAACGGCTTATTCATATTTTGAGTTTCCCCGACCTCCCGAGATCGCGAATCGAGATTTCTAACAAGTTCGATGAGCATCACATCACTATCTTTTTCTTTCTTACAAACAACTCCAAAGCAACGCGATGAGGGAATTAAATTCAATGATTCAATAATTGAGTTGATTTTAAGAACTTAAACAAGATTGAGGTTGGAACCTCGGGTGGAGGTGGTGAATTTATGTTATCCATTTTGAAAGTTTGAATTGAGAACAAAATTACGAACAAGAACAAAAAGAAAAGGTAGACTACAAGAAAGCTACTAACAAGAAATTAGAATCTCACTTGAAATGATTCAAGCGAGTAGACCTAAGCTAAATAAAATCCGAAACCTATACTATTCCCCGGCAACGGCGCCAAAATTTTTGATGAGGGTTGTGAAACTCCCAATAAGTTTTACAACTCCCTAGGCAGCGTACTTAACCGTTGTAGTGTAGTATAGGCAAGACACGGGGGTTGTTATCGTTCTCTAGGGGAATAGCGTGTGAAGGTTCGAACTAGATGTAACTAAGGTCTATAGTTTAAAAGAAGAATATTTTTGTATTTTTATATTTTATGAAAGCAATTTAAATCTCGGGTTTGAAGGGGGTTTGTTTTAACTAATTATCTAATAATTAACCTAATCTAATGTGGAGAATTCGTATGATAAAAGAGAAGTGTTTACTTAATCATGCATGATCCTTAGTATGCTTCTCCTAACTCTATTGCCTTGTCACACTTGTGATGTATGTGTAAGTATTTCCGAAAAGCATGACGAATTACACGAAAACGCCGTCTACGTGATACCTTGCTAGGGAAACGTACAAGTAAGGTAGTATGAAGACTGTTACAAGGCCCTTAAGGAGATAGACGCGCATTAAAATACTTAAAGGGGATCATCCATAGATGGGTAAGGTAGTATGAAGACTATTACCGATGGAATCCTTTCTAAACAATCATGCCGCTTTAGATCTTTGATACACTTAAGTAACTGGGTTTCTAGAGACTAAACATGCACACACATCAATCAAGAAGCAATATTATTAGGATCTACATACCAATTCACATGCAATCATAAGCAAACACTAATGAGATCTAGCCTAGCATGTTGAAGACAAGTAAAGCACAATAACCAATCAAACAATAAGACATATTGAAAGATTAAAGGATAAAGAACTTCATTATATTGAAACAAGCAAGTAGGGAAGGTACAAAAGGGTTGGGGAAACCCTAAAATACTCCCGAAGTTAGCTACAAATTGTTCTCTATCAAACTTCACTCCTAATAAGCTATGCAAAACCCTAAATTCGAGTTTGTATTTATAAGAAAAGGAACCGCGACGGCATCGCAATAAATCCTGATGCCGTCGCGCCGAGAATCTTCTAGGGTTTCTTTATGACGGCTACAGTCTATACGCCGTCACAAATTCTTCTGACGCGGTCGCTTGGTCATCCAGTCGGCGTCGCAAGCAATCCTGACGCCGTCTCCACCTTCTATAAGCAATTCTTCAAGTCTTCGTTGTGTAAAGTTGCACTCTTGTCCCATTTCTTTCAAAATAGAGCCCAAGTCACGTGTATTTCCTCCAAATGTCTTCCAAGTGCTAAAAATGCAAAAAAGAAACGACTAAGCATATATTTTAAGCATTTTTGCATGATTATAGGGGTTAAATGACCCCAAAAAGTGTATAAATTACACCTAATAAAAAATACGTACCTGGATGTGAAATATCATGCTTTAAGTACAACACCGTTCTTGTGGAGACATCCATGATCCAGTTTTTAATATGTCAAATTGAAAACTTACAAAAAATTAGTTATACGCATAATAAACTATAAAAATAAGGCTTAAAAACATTTCACACTTGGTTTTAAAATAAGACATTCTAAGTCCATAAGTAAATATATACTTCCTCTCTATTCTTTGTTAGGTTGCTTTTATATCGCAAACTAACTTTGAGTAAATAAGACAACGATATCTGCAAGACGCAAGACAAAGGCAGTAATATCCACGTGTTACATGATATTGGAAGATCAAAACTTCAAGTAACGAATTTTGTCCGCCCATTTTTCCACCTATAGTTCTATTAATGGTCTTTACGTCCATAGATTCACAATTTATAATTTTAGTTGCTACCTGAAATACCTTTCTACTACGAAGACTGCATCGTGGACCCTCAGCCACTATGTCACTTACATCTTTCTGGAAGAGAAAAATAGATATGGAGTATTATGCAATGCAATTGTATATGTGTGATATAAAAAATCACTTATAACAATTTTAAAGAACAAATGACACCAATTTCTATCAACAAAAAGATCACTTCCTTGAATACCTTAAATTGCCTCTAACTAATCATACTCTTTAACGGTCATTATCGGGTTAACATATACATAAGCCATTGCAGCTTCTAAAAACTTATCTCAAGCACCGATTTTTAGTCTTCCAAGACATTGAAGTAATTAGGGGGTGTTTGGGAATGCTTATTTTAAGAGCTTATTTGCCTTGAAAATAATCAGGTTGACATCTTATTCTCTTTAAGTGCTTATTCCTTCTAAACTAAGCAGACAAGTAGTTTTTAATAAAGTGTTTTGGATTTAATTATCCAATTTATAAATATCAAATAAGATCATAAGCAATCCCAAATACCCCTTTAAGTATGACATAGTTTACTAAAGAGAGTGAGAATCATAGACCAACTTATCATTCTTACAAACCAATCAAATTCCATTCACGTAAACCAAAAAGAACATTGGTAGCCGTAATTCACAGAAAACACACTCGTACATCCTTATAATCTGAAAAAATTTAGCAATTGTAAAATTTTCCACATAGTAGACCACATGGAGGATTGTACTAACATTAGGCCACATAGAACTCATTCTATTCCATCATGTATGATTTGCCTTCATCATTTGTATGACTTTCAAACAACCTAAAAGTTTAATAAGTAACGATTATCAACACATTCATATTTCAGTAACTTTACTTCTTTAAATTTATAGAATAAAATAAAATAAAACTTTATACCTTATCCTATCCGCACTATATGCCATTTTGGTGTATGAACGACCTAGTGAAGTCATACTCAACACTTATGCATATAATCCTTACTCCAAGCCTTTATCTTACCATCAATGAAAGTTTACAGGATATTTTCAAACCTGATGACATCAAATAATGTCTATTTTATAGCATCATGTATCCCATGTAATTAACCCATTTTGTATAATTATTGCAAAGAATTGTTACTTAATCGTCTGTATTTAAGAATTGCAGCAATTACGGAGTACTTGGTGGATATTAGCAAAAGACGCCCATTCTGGAGCTTAAATGAAGATATTTTGAAGATTACTGTTCTGACAACCAATACGCCGTATCCATCAAGAAAGATACAGCGTATCTGTGCTTGCACTCACCAAAGACCACGAAGGAAACATAATCAATACGCCGTATCTAGAGAAGACCAATACGCCGTATTAGAGATATAGAAGGTGAATATTCTGTAAGATATCAAATGTGGTCCCTACTCCAAGAAACACCCAATACGCCGTATCCAAGACCTTGGATACGCCGTATCGACACCGACTCCAGACCCTATAAATACCAAACTCAAAAACAAGTTTTAAGTGTGCTAAATCATATTCTCGATACCTAAACCACAAAAGTCGATTTTCAGAGGAGAAAAAGAGCAGAAGAGATCTCGTAACACATTACAATCCATAGGAGAAAACGTGTAATTTCTTATACTTTTGTAATCATTCAGTTTTTGGTATCATTCGTTAACTCGGTTAGTTTACCTTGGCTAAGCCATTACTCTTGTATTAATTATGATGTTTGAAGGCTAATACCTTTGGGTATTAGCCACTATTATGAAGATGTGAATATTTGGTTTTGTTTATATATCGATTGCTTAATTTATCGTTGTATACTTGTTTATGTTTATCAATTTATACTTGTTTATGTGCTTTAATATGCGACCTATCATTCAACTGGATCTAGTGATACAAACCAAGTAATCTAGATGCCGGGATACCTCTCCATATAGTATTTTATACATCTAGAATCATAGGACCATAAATATTGTCCTTGGTTGAAGTAATCTTATACACGTATTAAAATAATATATAATATAATGGAAAATTACCAAATTACCCTTGAGGATAAAGGTAAAAAGGAAAATCTTTAAATATATATATATATATATATATAATATAATACGTATATTAACCGGGAAGTATGATTCCCGGGTCGTTATTCCCCAACGATTTGTGAAATTGAAACCACGTTTGATGTTCGGACAATGATTTGAACTAGAAACAAAGATTGATTTGATTATCTACTTCTACAATTTAAAAGAAGCAAATGATAACAATTAAGCACGAAAGCAAATAACTGGAAATCAAACTTTAACTAAAAACGCAAAACGGGAACCCTAAACGGCAGTTAAAAACCCTAAATTTCTAAAATTAAACCTAAATTAATTTTTTTTTAAATGGACTCTAATTAACTAAAAAGTAAGTTTAAAGAAAACTAGAACAAAAACGGAGTTGAGATGAGCTTTAAAACACGAAAAATATAAACGGGAACGAATCCCGTTCTTTAAATAATGAAATTTTGCAAATTAAATCCTACGAAGGCAAAACTAATTTTCCTAGAAACTTTACGATAAAAGAAAATTTTATAAAAAAGATTTATATTTTTTTGATTATTTTTCTATTTTTTATGATTTTTTAAAGTTTTTAATAAAAATAAATGTTTAAAAATACTAAACTAATTATAAAAATTCTAAAAAAAATAGGGTACATTGCCCGTTAAAGTGTTATTTTTTGTTAAGTCGGCAAAATATAAATTTAAAACTTGAATCATAAAAATATACACCACACAACGACACATCAAAACCAGAGATTTGATGTTTTTATGAAGTGACCAACTAAAGAGATTTGTTCCGATGAATTATATGTCGAATAACAAACTGACAATTAAATTCAGTTTATATAAGGTTTGAGTTTTTTTGGGATTTTAAGAATTGTAATACAATATAAATTCAATTTGTATAAGGATTTCTGCAGTTTTATCTAAAAATTACATTCCAGTCCAAAAGTATGAAAAAACCAAAAAATACAGGAAATTGCGACTTCACCTATACGGCTTCATATCTTCAGGTTGTAACTAATCATCTCAGTTGACAATGTATTTGCGCTTCATTTGATCTTTCTCTTCTCTCTTCATCTTTTGCAACTACACAAATCAACACAATAATCAATGAATACATCAATTATTGGTATCCAATAAAGAAAGATCTAAAACCAACATACAACTAACCTTATTAGTTCCATCTCTTTCAATAGGAATCCCGAAATACGTGTTTGCACAAATCAAAACACCAATCTAGTATAACATTATTAAACCCGACCTTCATATTATCTATAATTGTTGTTATCTTATATTACGGACTATGATATTGACATATATATACCTAAATATGTTTTCTTGCAATGCCAATAATATGCCACTAAAAACAAAACATAAAATCATATAAGATCATTAATTTCCTTAATACGACTAATCATTATTTTCTAACTTTAAATTTCCAAGAAAACTATCGATTACCCAATAAACCAACGACATTATCACATAACTAACGGAACAAAAACAGAATAAGGGGTTAACCTAATCAGCAGAAAAAAACTCAAAACAAAAACCATACCTCCTCTTGACCTAGATGATATCTTTGAAGACATGCTGTAATAGATCAATGTTACAAAGTTATTGAATAGCAAGGTGTGTGATATTAATCTTTGATTGAACTTTCGTGTTAATTTAAGGTTTGGTGAAGAAGGATACGAACGAACAAAGGGACTGTTGATTTAGATCGATTGTTTCAATGGGTTTGTGGGCTTGTCGTTATAGAGTATTTTTGTTTCAATGGTAGTTGAGTGGACTCAGGAGTCGAACATCACAAATAGAGTGTCAATTTTTCTCTCAATTCCAATTTTACATTTCAATCCCAAACTATCACGCGTATGATAGACACTAAACTTTATAAAATCACTTCCGCTTTTTTAAAGTTAATTTATTTTTATTTTTGACACTTATACTTTTATGCTTGTTTTTCTTTTCCCAATTATAAAAAAACGTTGTATCAAAAAGCATTGCCAAAAAAAGAAATATTTAATATATATTTGTTAATCAGCTTTTTAAAAAAATAAAAAATTAATTCAGTTCTTACTAATGAAGGAAAGAATTGATATATTTGAAATATGAAATTCCCACTTTATGTTTTTCTTTACCATATAAAAGATTATATCATATCGTGAGTAAGGCTATTTTGTATTATATTATAAGATGTCTCTCATTTCTCACATGCGAAGAAGACAACGTAAGATCTCTTATTTCAATAAGAATTGATTTGCACACATGCATTTTTGATTGAGACACACAAGTCTATACATCAAATAGTTGTACTATTTGAAGTGGAATATGCCAATCAAAAGGGTATATATGCAAATCACGTCTATTTTTCGACAACTCATGTCTATAAGAGTCAAATATAAACTTCGTCCTTTGGTTTACACACAATCGCACATTTCGTCAAAATTTTGAAATAATCACATTAGTTGTCTTTGAAATTGTCAGTTTTTGCATGTATGAGGCGTGCCCACCCGTGCATTGCACCGGGCTTGGTGTTTGGGAAAATTTTGATTGTTACTTATGTGAATCATTGTTAAATTCATACCTGCATCATGTCGTTTATTTGGAACTTAATTGCATCTTTTGTGAACTTTTTCATCTTGGCATCAAGTTCAACAGTCGCCTCTCATCCTCTAACAATGATTCTATCAATTTCTTCATTTGTGATTGTACTATCCTTGGAATTGATCACCATTTTAGCACTAAACCCCACCATTTGTAGCAACCCATCTTTGTTTACAACTGCAAAGTATATAAAATTAAAAAAATGAGTATAAATGACACATATAAATCTAAAGAAAATAAACTAAAGAGGTGCGATATGGAAAAAGTATTACTCTTTTGCTCAGCTAACCATATACCATGAACCAAAACTTATAAATTCTTGATATAAAATGAAACCATAAAATCCAAAGAAACCATATATCCAGAAGAGCATTTATCATTCCATAAAACCATGACACCTTTATCAATAACATACACTTTGTTGCATTCCCATAGACCTATCCCAACATCATGACGAAGAATAATACAAATACAGCTAAAAAGACCTGAAACAGTTCTAGTATAGACTGGACCATAAATATTAATTAAAGAAACATAGGATTGAGGTGGTAACATTGTGGACGTACCAAAGTGAAAAAACAGATACATCGATCCCTCTCGAAACTTAAGCGTTTTAATATCACCAAAAACATAATTTCCGGACAGAAGGTGCAATGAGGCATCAAACCCATTTGTCATTCTTTGTCTCATCCGATTATCCTCTTCATCAAATACAACACATTTAAATTCCATTACCCATAGTTACCATTTGTAGAAAGTCAAAATTTTGGGTTGTAGCAAAATTGTTCAATTAACCAAATTAAAATTACTAAAAAGAAAAACTAAAAAATCATAACAAAAACTACAAATTCATTTCGTTAATTTAATATGGTTGATGAATTTATAGGTTTTTCGTGGATTACCGTTTGTAACAAAAGTGTTCAGTTTACTCCGACTCCAATTTTGAATGGGTCATAGGCATCGTAATAAGCTCATTAGCACACACATACACTTAAATAAACACCCATATTTTCAAACAAAAGCAATCTAGCAAGATTACATGAGTTTGAAACAACATGACCTGATTCAACTACAAACTAAGGGGGTGTTTGAATTCATTTATTTATGGGGCTTATTGCTTATCGAGATTCTAAAAAGCTGGTAACATTCCTTTTTGGCTTATCAAGTTGAGCTAATCGCTTCTTAAATAAACCATGACTTAAGTTTTAATAAGCTAGGAGAAAGGGCTTTCAAAATCTCTATAAGGCCGAAAAATATGTTGATCTAAACACCCCCTAAACAAACAATTGAATCAAATTAAAACACTACACTAATCCCATGACATAATACGAACCTTCAAAATGAAACAGAATAAGATAATAAGCACTTTGGTTACCCGAGGCTAGCTCTGAAGCATGAAGGTGCTGCTATAAACTCTTGGAAAACAACCTAGTATTCTATTTCCATAAATACAAAGAATGTGTATGTTTTATAAAATATGTACACTCCAAATCAGTCAAAACTTTACTGCCACAGGTTTGAACCGAAGCTCTAGCTGATGCAAGTTTGTTTAATAACTTGACCTGCAATTTCGTAAATTTAATCAAGACAAACCTTAAGCAATTGCTTTCTTTTTGTATAAATTTTTATATGGCATGTTATATGGCATTGTATTTTTTGTTCAAGTTTTTTTCTGCTTTCTGGTTGAACAACCAATAAATTAGATTATATTTGGTATTGATATACAATGGGTTAGAGACTCACATCGTGTTGTGAAAAAATTCTCCTCTTGTAAGGCTATTTTTTTTAATATTATCTGAAGATGCTGTAGCAAAACTCTCTCTACAACTGCAGAAGACAATGATAAAAATTAAAACATCATATGAACAAAAAATATGCATATTGAGATTATAATTATAATCTTACATAAACCAATAGGAAGTAAAGCTACATACTCTGTAGGATGCTTGGCCAATGCACGCACGAACTTCTTGTGATGTGTTAGAGTTTCCATTGTCTTACCTAAAAGATTAGTGACCATATCTAAGATCCCATAACTCAATGGTTGTATCATGCGAGCTAGTTATAACTTGAGGATCCTGTACGAAGTTGTGTCATCATCCTAAGCTCTTAAATAATGTAAAAATAAGTTACTGCTACACCATTAACTCCATAGATGGAATAAAAACAAAGAACGCCTGAGCAAGCAAAGTTTTCCAAATGTTGGACTCGTAAGTGTAACTGTTATTTGTAGTTTACACATCCAAACTAAACCCGACTTATGAAATCAAAAGAACATGAGACTCGGTCTTTTTTTCATCAGTAAAATTTCTTTTCATATCCTTTAAATGCCTTTTAGGCTTATCTAAAAAGAGAATATATAAAAGTTTGGACACTGCTAAGGCCTCGGGGAGCATTCCCGTGGAATAATTGCTTGCTAGAAATCTAGGTAAGCTTATATGTAAATATGTATGCAAGGGACATGTAGCCCAACAAAAAAAATCTTGACCCCCAAGATGCAGCCTAACAGCTCATACCAGGCTAGTTTTAGCGATGCATTCAAACAGGGAAAATATGAAATTTTACCTCAATTTCATGTTTACAGATTTCTTCTTTTTTACCTTCTGATCTAGCACTTATTGGCACCTGAAATACAACGGCTATGCAGCTCTTTAATCGCTTTTTAAGCATTTTAAAATGGAAAATTACAAACCAAACATGAAAAAAGTTAGAAACCACATTGAGGTCAATAAAATTGCAAAAAAGAATTCAAATAAAACCAAGCAATCCCAATACAACATAAGTCTAAAAAAAATTGCATTTCTAAATGTATGTAATCCTGAAAACAATCTCTTAAAACAAAACATAACACATTCTGCAAGCAACAACTGACAATATCAAACAATATGCATTCAATTTACCCTAACAAACTTCAAACCCGTTCGACACCATAACCGCCTCACCTCCTCAAATATGCATTAACCAAATCCAAATAACATGCACAAACAAAATTCAAATAAGCCTAATACTTAACAAACCGAATGAATTAGTCATAATTTATCCTAAGAATCCACATTGATAAATCCAAATAACCTCAACCCTTATTCAACACAATGGTATAAACAAAATCAACAATCCAACCGAAAATAACATAATAAGAATACAAAGAAATACGAAGCAACAAACCTAAATTTGATTTCTTCTCATGTTTTGAGTAATCTAATCCATCTTTATTCTTGCATAATCGAACCTGCTAAAGCAAAAAAAACCAATTCAATACTTAAAAAAAGTTACATAAACCCAATTCAAAAAACCCTAAATCTAGCACAAAACCAACATCAAAGATTGAATCTTTAGTAGTAAACACAATATGTACATATTTTGGAAAAAATGTTGCAATTAAACTTACAAAACCTGTAAATAATCAACATGGAGGAGATGGCAAACAAACGATCAAAGAGAGAGAATCGTTTGGTTGTTGGTCTTTTATGGTCTTCTGGGCTTTTGGTTTTCTTGTACTGATGGCATCCTCAAAATCACAGTAATCATTATGACTCCATATTCAATAATAGGACTCTTTATCTTCACTTGGAGGGTTATTTGAGCCTGCATTCATTGAGTCCCATCTTTAAGACTTCCTATTAAATATAAAGAATTGAATTGTCTTAAGTGTATCCTGCGTGTTAAAGCACCGTGATTGTCTTAAGTGCATGATGCTTCCCATCTCTAAAACTGCAGCTCATATTTAACTCCAGGGCAACTGCAGGGGCGAATGATTTATGAGTCATAATGGATTTGAGTCATAAACACTCCATATTAAATTTAGTGTAATCTTTTATCTTTTTAGCTAACGACCGTTAACACATTTCCGTTAGTTAGGTTTTTGGACTTAATTGACCTCGCCATTTTCATAAAGCAAAATAAAAAAAATCCCAACTTGTCTACATGACATGCCTCTGACACATCAAACTCTTCTTTTCACTTTTTTATGTACCTTCAAAACCAAAAAATAAAATAACCAAACACTTCCATTTTTATTAAATGGAATCATCACAACAAGATTCCGGTGAATCCCCACCACCGGAATCCACCGTCACCATCGACCAACCACCACCACAACCACCGTCACAGATCCCACTCACATGGCCAGCAGACGGAACCCTAACCCTCCCCTGGGTCCAAAACCTAATGTCCACCTTGAACCACTCATCACGTCACCTAAAACCCTCAGACCTGCCAACAATCCTCCCAGTAAAAGTATTTGACTCCCTTATACTAACAGGGTCCAAGATTTTACATAAAGAAGCAAACTGTGTCGTGGTTGAGCCTGAAGGGGATGGTAATGAAGTGGTGGTGGTTGGTGATGTGCATGGGCAGTTGCATGATGTGTTGTGGTTGTTAAATGAGGGTGCTGGGTTGCCTAATGAGAATAGGTGGTTTGTTTTTAATGGTGATTATGTTGATAGAGGTGCTTGGGGTCTCGAAACTTTCTTGATCTTGCTTGCTTGGAAAGTAAGTGTCGAAAAGTTTCGATTTTTATGTTGATCTTATGTTGTTATTTGTGAACAGGGGTCCTTCTTTGTTTACCTGTTTTTGTGCGATTATTTGTGAGTATGTGTGGTAGTTAAGGATAAACGGGTGTTTAAAGTTTGATTTTTTAGCTCAATTTTGGATGAAATGTTGTTCGGTTGTGAGTATGTGTGGTTAATTAGTTGTGTAACTAGTTTTTTATAATGAATTATGTTAAGAGTGCGTTTAGTTGGAGAAAATTTTCTTAACTTTCTATTTTCAGTTTTGTAAGAAACACGAGGGGATTAAATTTTCCACAAAACTTGGAAAACGCCTACATGTGACACTGTTTTCTATTTTGAAGATAAGAATGGGAGTTACAAGGGAAATAAGGAAAACAAAAAAAAAGTGTTTTGTAGTTTCCCTTGTTAAGTTGGGAAATGCATGTTTTGTGTTTTGTAGAGAATGTGTTAGGAAAAGCTTGATTTGAACGCAATCTCTATTTTTCTTGGTTTTGTACAAAACATTTTGTAGAAAACAATGGTGTTTTCTTTCAACTAAACACACCCCCAGCATTTGATTTTTATCAGTTTGAGTTGATTTTGGATCATGTGTTGTTTAGTTATGAGTATGTGAGTATGTGTGGTGATTAGTAACTTGTTTGGCTAGTGTAAGACTTATTATTAATAACTGTGTTATACTATCATGTGTTCTTTTGGAGTATGTTTTTTGGTTGATTTAGACAATTTGGAGTTGGTACTACCTGATATGTTTGTATGCGAAGTTATTTCCTAAGAAAGAGATTTATCTCTTTTGCTTAGTCTCGGTTGATTATGGGGTTTGAACTGAATACAGCATAGGAATGCTATGTATAAGGAAGGATGGATTTAGAAAAGATGGGAGGTTTAATACTCTTCTGTTAAGGAAATTGATTAGTAATTATCTTGTCTGGCAATATGGTTATAGTGTCTGGGTGATAGGGCTGGCATGTACTTAACTAAGCTCTTATGAATGTAGAGTATTTACCGTATAGTTTAAGATCTGAATAAAATGGTCACCACTTACTGTATTCAGAATTTTCGGAAGGGAAAGGATTGATTTGTTTACTGAAAAAGGGACCTTTCTATGAGAATATATGTTTCTATAGCACATTCTTTTGTGATGAATTCAGCTTTCCGTTTTTTTCTTCACTGGAGTGTGTTATTCTAGCTGTTTTTTAAGCTTGGTTCTCTTCTTCTATAATGCAAGAAGGCGCTTGAGAGAATGAGTGTTCAACTATCTTTTGTTTTATGAACTTTTATACATATGCTTATGGTCCTCATTAACTTCATTTTATAGGCTAATCTCTTATTCTTCCCATATTTTCTTGTTGGCTTAAATAATTTGAAGTTTAAATTTGCTGTGACTTGTGACTTTTAAGAGCTGTTAAACCATGTTTCGCTTTGAGAAACCATCTTTTTTATTTTTTATTTTAATAACCATGGGAGTTTTTTAT
>BQNB010016496.1:43419-64850 GCA_026074375.1 Tanacetum coccineum
TTTAATAGGTGCTCATCAGGAATGACCAACAACAAAGCACTTTTTGCTTTCAATTCATTCTTTCTTGCCAGCTTTTGTTTTGCAGTTTTAGGAGGAATGAGACCTTCAGCACTAGCTGATGCAGCAACAGGTGCATCACCATTCACAATAACCTCTTAAAGAGCATAATCAATGTGAGTAAGATATTGCTCTACTCTCATGCTCTATAGATCATAGTCTCCTGTTTTTAGTATAGGAAGTTTTAGTGCAGACACTGTTTGGGTAGTTTTTGACTGTGATTCCATCTTCTCTTTGATTATGAATACAAGTTCTATCAAGTATGCGTTAACGGAATCTAGTTTGCATACGGAATCTAGTTCTATTAAGTATGGTTAACGCATACTATAGTAGAAACTAAGATTGAGAATATCACAAACTATGCGGAATCTAGTTTGCAATACTAAAAAGAACAATGAAACAGTAAAACAAGATCTTTACTAAACTTTCAATATATTGAATACTATTTTGAATTACAAAATAGCAATGAATACTAACTATGATTGCTATGCAACCTATGAATACTAATATGAAAACTGATGTGAAAACTGATATCTAGATCTATGCCTTAGGGTTCCTTTTATACATCAAGGAAACCCTAATGGGCTTAGAAAACGCGTCAAGTGATAAATGCATATCTATTCCTAATATATCTCATGCATATCACTTTAGCAGTACTAACTATTTATACAAACAGTACTAACTACATAACTAACAGTACTAATTAACTGGCAGTACTAACACTTTGTACTGGCAGTACTAACTATTACATTAGCAATACTAATGACTTAAACTATTTCTTCTAATCTTCAGCAACAGTAGTTTCTTCAATCAGCAGTATTAACTTAAGACACCTTTATTCCCAACAATAATGTTAGATGTACATCTTTGATATTCGTAGCTTCAAGGTTTTGTAAACCCTAACACTATTAAGAGTGTTCGTTTTATATTGAGGCTGAAAGTTTAGTAATTTGTCTTGTTCATTGATTTTGTGTTACTGTTTTATAAAGAATTCTTCTTAGTATCATTGACTAGATTCCGCATAGTCTTTGATATTCATAATCAAGGTTTCTACCATAGTTGTCTTGGATTTATTCAGTACAACTAAGCTTTTTACAAGCTAAGCAAAATCTATTCAAGTAGGATCAACATACCCTTCATGACCCTGTTTCTGGCACCTGGAATTTCAATACAGGTGCAAGCTCTCATCTTAATAATTCAGTTAATAGTCTTAGTGAAATTTTTAATACGTGTATGTATCCGTCTGTCTCGGTTGGTGACGGTCATTCTATACCCGTCACTAATACGGGCCATAGTATTTTGCCAACTCCAACTAGATCTCTTCACTTAAATAATGTTCTTATCACCCCTCATATTGTCAAGAATTTAATATTTGTTCGTCAATTTGTTCGTGACAATAATTGTACTATCAAATTCGATGCATTTGGTTTTTCCGTTAAGGATTTCCTAACGTGTCAGGTGCTTCTCCGATGCGACAGCACTGGGGATCTTTACCCAGTCACCTCTCTTATGGCAGTTGTAGCACTCTACCTTGGACTTATCAAACCCAATGGTCTCATTACCAATAATAGGCACCTTCATCACTGTGTTCCTCATAGAACCTTCTTGCCCTCTTGTCAAAAACATGGCCATTGACCATCTTAATCCATCTCTTCCAAGTCATCTGAATGGAGTTGTTGTAGATCCTAATTTGCAAGTTAAGGATTGTTTAGTTGACTAACAAGAATGCACAGTCAAAATCACTAAGTTTTCAACATTATTGGATTAGCAGCAGTAGCTTGAGTGCTGAGCAGAAAAAAACTTCTGAGCAGTATTAACTGCTTCATTAGTGCTGCTAGAGTTGTTAGAGAACACAAAAGCCATGTTTTATGTGCTTGTGTTTGAGCTTGATGTCCCATTTAACTTCTGGGTTCATATACTTTCATGTCCGGGAATCTCATCGTTGAGGTGATCTTATTGAAATAATGGATGTGAGCATGTGGATCCTCTTTATCATGTCCGAAAAACTGCTTGTTTTGAACAAGATTGATCAAACCATGCTTTAACTCAAAATTAGCATTGATTTCAGGAATTACGATTGCATCTTCGTACCCCTCGGTGGGTGCTTGGAGCAATTGCGCCATAGTCCGGTTATCGGCCATCAGAACTAGGGGAGGATTAACAAAAGGTTCTTCTAAATTAAATGGTTGTACAACAGCCGTTGGGGCTTGTTGTTGACGGTTACAGTTGTGGGTTTGAGAACGAGTGCGCATGCACAAAAATAGAATAAAAATTACTATTTTTTTTAACAATCTATTTTAACGGATAATGAGATAGACAACTTGAACCAAATAATCAAACTTACTTCACGGTAACTCTAAAATTTTTTACTTTTTAAGGTGAGCCGTTCCTAGTAAATGACACAAATGGTAAGTTTTTAAATCTTTGATTCGAGTTGAGAACTTACTAACGGATAATACCTCAATTGAAGGTATTATTTGTTGGTGTTCTTTTACCAAATTTGTTTTTTTTTACGGACAATTTTTTATATTTTTGATTTTTTTTATATGTGATAATTATACTAAGAAAAGAAAATTATTTTTTACATTTTATATATATTTTTTTTTTTTTTTAAATATTTTTTACTTTTTATATTTTTATATTTTTTATTTTTGATATTTTTTTACAAAAAACAAAACTTTCAAGAACGAAAGGGTCTTCAAATCACGATCAACAAACTTCAAACGAGAGAATCTTAATCACAAATCCCCGACAGCGGCGCCAAAAATTGATTCGTAGAACCAACACACGTAATAATAAAATATATAATATGAAAAGAAAAATTACCAAATTACCCTTGAGGACAAAGGTAAAAAGGAAAATCTTCACAAATATATATAAAATAATACTATATTAACCGGGAAGTATATTCCCGGGTCGTGTATCCCCAACATTTTGTGAAATTGAAATCCACGTTTTGTTGTTCGGGAACATGATTTGGAATTTGAAAACAAAAGATTAGATTTGATGTATCTACTTCTAGCAATCTTATACACGTGTTATAATAATATATAATATGATGGAAAATTACCAAATTACCCTTGAGGACAAAGGTAAAAAGAAAAATCTTCAAATATATATATAATATAATACGTATATTAACCGGGAAGTATGATTCCCGGGTCGTTATTCCCCAACGATTTGTGAAATTGAAACCACGTTTGATGTTCGGACAATGATTTGAATTGGAAACAAAGATTGATTTGATTATCTACTTCTACAATTTAAAATAAGCAAATGATAACAATTAAGCACGAAAGCAAATAACTGGAAATCAAACTTTAACTAAAAACGCAAAACGAAAACCCTAAACGGTAGTTAAAAACCCTAAATTTCTAAAATTAAACCTAAATTAAAATTTTCTTTTTAAATGGACTCTAGTTGACTAAAAAGTAAGTTTAAAGAAAACTAAAACAAAAACGGAGTTGAGATGAGCTTTAAAACACGAAAAATGTAAACGGGAACGAATCCGGTTCTTTAAATAATGAAATTTTGCAAATTAAATCCTACGAAGGCAAAACTAATTTTCCTAGAAACTTTACGATAAAAGAAATTTTTCTTAAAAAGATTTATATTTTTTTGATTATTTTTCTATTTTTTATGATTTTTTAAAGTTTTTAATAAAAATAAATGTTTAAAAATACTAAACTAATTATAAAAATTCTAAAAAAATACAAAAAATAGCTTGAACTAATACGGACCTAGGAAAAATAAGCTTTGGGTCACAGCTTAATGAATAAGCTACGAAATAAGCTATAACAGCTTATAAGCTAAATAGGAGAAAACGTGTATAAATATTAAATGCTGCAAAGGAATAACGAAAAAGACCCCAGGGCGCGTTGGTATTGGAGTGTGGTGTGTGTTGTTATAAAAGGGTTGAGGGTGTTGAGGTCGGGGGTTCGAGTCTTGCTCACCCTCGATTTCCACCTTCCCTTTTTTTTGGAAAAAACTTATAAAAGCAAAGTTTTAGAAAAGCTGAAAATAAGCATTTTTAATAAAAGAAACTTTTTATGAAAAGCCCTAAATAAGCTGTAAATTATCTTAAAAGACAGGAAAACACAACTAAAACTAATCTTTTTGGTTTTTTTTCAAAATTTTAGAACTAAAAAAAACTGAAATAAGCTAAAACTCAAGAACAAAAAGCACTCTTATACTAAACCTAACCTAATAAACTAGTCCAAACTAGAAACAAGCAAATTAAGCTAGAAATAGCTCAAACACATTACTACTACTTGTATTTTTGGCTTTTTTTCAAAATTTCTTAATGGCTACAACTAAATTAAGCTATCCCTAAAAGTTTTAAAGCTAATTTTGATCCTAAGCCTAACCTAATAAGCTAAAATGAACAAAAATAAGCACAAAGTAACAATCCATAAGCTGAAATTCACAAATAAGCATTTATAGAAAACTTAAAACCAAACAGTCCCTAAAGGGATCTTTGAGCTTATTTTTAAGCTAACAAATGAAGGACTTTAGCTATGGAACTTATATTTTCTTAAAGCTTGACTAAGTGGCTTTTTGAAAATGCTTTTAAAAAGTTATAAGGAAAACAAGAGCTTATTGGAAAAACCTTTTGAAAACAGACAACTTAGCTAGCATTTGCTGACTTTAGTATTTGAAAGTTGAAAGACAAAAAGCTATTTTGCAGGTTAAAAACAGATTATCAAAAGAGCTTAACTTCAAAAAGCAATTTGAAAAAGATGATTAATGACCTAAAAACTTATTGTATTATGAAAAGCAAAAGCTAAAAACTATTTTAACTCTTTAAAAATTAAGCTAGAAACTAGAAATTTGTCTATTATAACTGCTGATGCAGTTGACACAGTTGTGACCAAAACTTAAACTAGACAAAATGCAGGCCTATTTTAAATGACTTCTACACTCTTTTAACTCAAGCCTAGATGCAAATTAAGTAAAGACACAAGCTAAAACTGAATTAAGCTAATAATACAATTAAAACTAGACAGATTTGAGCTTTTATGATACTTACTATTGAAAACTTAGCTAACACAAATCTAACTTATAAAAATAGCTTGAACTAACCTAAATTTGAAATCTAAAATAAAAACAAAAGACCAAAGAGCCAAAACAGCACTAACCTGTGGTTAGTGTTGTTTACCCAAACACCCCTTTAACTAGACTCAAAACCATATTAGCTTATGAAAATGAAATTAAGAGCTTAAATCCTAAATACCAGATAACAAATAGCTTATAACAAATCTAATGAACCTATTTCAACAAACAATTAAGCCAGAATCAAAGAACTAAGAACTATGCTAATATTTTTGAGTTTTTGACAGTTTTATGAATTAAACTAAGAAATCTAAGATCTATGCTATAAAACTTAAAAACAGATATTCCAACATATTTAATAAGCACAAATAAGCTAGACTATAAGAAAAAAAATAAGCAAATGCAACTTATTAAACTAAGATACTTGAATTTAAAAGAAACTTACAAAAGCCTTAGCTAAACAAAGGCAATAGTGCTCAAAAGAGCTTTCAACAACTCTAGCTTATCACAAGGATAAGATAGTGAGGTCCCATAAGCTCTTCCATTGTAAGCTTATCATCCAAAAGCTCAAAATCCATAAGCAAAGGTATTAAAACTGATTTTATTGGTTTAAGTAGATATAGAGCTTGTTAATATCTCAATTTAAGCTTAGAGACTTAAAGGGCTTGTATGAGCTTATTAGGAGCTTTTGAAACAGTAACATGAGAATTTGAGGATTTAAAATTTGTAAAGTAAAACGGATTAGGTAAAAATAAAGGAAGATTTCATTAACATTAAAACTGATTACAATAAGGTGAAAGTAAGAGTACAATAAGTCTGAAAAGTTACACTACTTAAGCTTAAATTTTAAAAGCTAAAAATTACAATTTAACTAAAAACTTTTAAAAGCTAAAACTAGATAAAGAAGAAGATGCCCCTTTGTGTGAGTGAGTGAGGCTTTATATAGCCTCACCTAAAGCTTCCAGACCCAAAGTTTGTTACACGCTCCCATCAATCCTAGCCCTTGAATCATCTCTCATCATTGGATGCTCTTTCTCCATCGTTGGATTAGATTTTGATCACACGGATTGCCAACATGGCAATCCGTGTGTCAGAGGCCTTTGTGCTTCTTTTCCATACGTTTTAGTGCAGATCCCATCATTTTGGAGTGTTTTCTCCTTTGCCTCCGTGTCATCTCTTGTGGGTATTGGCCAATGAGAGGGCTTATGTGACGTTTATCCCTGCCATGTTGTACTTAGCCACTTGAATTAGCTTGCCATGATTTGAGCTCGAGGTTAAAACGAGGAAGACAATGAACAATAGTAACAAAATTTCCCGCGTAATAAACTTGTACAAAAGGGTATTTGAATTCTTTTCTTTTTGACCCGGGTTAAAATCGTTTAACTTCGGGGCTTATAAAAGGATTTGGGCCGGGTATTTGGGCTTGGGCTCGGGATAAGTGTTGTTATAAGGGTTAACGGGTGTTAACTCTTTATAAATTAAAGAGTTAACACCGTTAGGGTTTATGGACTATTTTTGCAATTTGGTTTTCTTTGAGGGACTGATTTGGGAATTTTAGGTTTTATCTTTTTGTGGTTGACCACTGTTGACCATGAGTTGACTTTTGTTGACCTTTGATAGCATTTTCCCAGCTCTTTGTGTGCATTTTTCCATTCTCGTGTCCGTGTTTGTCCGGCTTTGACCGTTTTCTTAAGATTTTTGCATTATCCGTACCTACATAATCACAAAGACAAAAAGAAGCAATATTCAAGCATTTAAAGCATAATTTTATCTATTTAGGGCCATTTTTGATATAAAACAGATATGTGTTTACACACATATCAGCTATGAATTTGCACATCTTCCATTATGGTCTCCATTTTGGACTCATCACTATCCTCATTTTGAATATCGAATATTGGATTATCAAAAATTGAAGTAAATTCATAATCGAAGTCAAACAAAGGATTTGAGATAGTCATTACGAAAGTTTCTGAATCAAGAGAATCCAAGGGTTTCTCGGATACCCTTGGGATTGAAACAGGGTCATCAATATCCTTAAGAGGATTGAATTTAATTTCCTTGTCCCCCATTAAAAAGGTATCAGATGGTTCCCTAATAAGAGGATTGATCTCTGACTTCTTTGCTTCTGAAGGTTCATCATCTAATAATTTTTCAACGAAAAGGATATCTCCTTTTGAATCATATATTTCATTATCAATATCAGGTTGCATCGAATCAAGAGCAAGAAAAGCGTTGGTCTCTTACAAGAGAAAGTCACTATCCCCGAAGAGGGTAAGAGATGAGGAAAGAGACGCGACAATAGGATCAGAAGAAGGAGTAGGACTGCCACTCAAAGGATTAATCTATTTCTAAACTTTTAACACTACGTGAAAATGGTCCTCGCATGTAGTGTTAATGATATCAATCAGATTGATTGACTCATTTCCATGCTTATAAGAATATTTTGAAGTGCTATCAACATTGAAGGTTAATTTTTCATCACTGACTCTAAGAATCAACTCTTCTTCGTGTACATCGACTAGAGCACGGGCCATCCTCAAGAATGGTCTCACTAAGATAAATGGGACACGCGGATCGACGTCATAGTCAACAACAACGAAGTTAGCAGGAAACGTAAACTTACCCACTTGCACAAAGACATCCTCAGCTATACCAGCTGGGTAAGCAACCGACCGGTTAGCTAATTCTAAGGTCATAGAGTGGGTATAAGTTCAGGTAACATTAACTTTTTCCACACAAATAGAGGCATTAAGTTGATGTTGGCACCTAGATCGGCTAGGGCCATGCATTCCTCAAGCTCACTAAAATCACAAGGAATGAGAAATTTCCCATGGTCTCCAAGTTTCTCGGGTAATTTTTTAAGGATAACCACTGAGTAATTCTCATTAAGAGGAGTATTAGCCAATTATAGAAGCTTCTCCTTATTAGTAAGGAGATCTTTCAACATCTTAGTATATTTTGGCATTTAAGCTAACGCTTCAGCAAAATTGATATTAAAGTGCAGTTTCTTAAACATCTGCAAGAACTTATGAATTTGGATATCAGATTTATCTTAAAGCTTATCCTTGTTCAACCTCGAAGGATAAGGAATATGAGGTTGATGAGGATTTCGCTCAAGGATCTCATTCGATTTAGAAGCGGGAGCTGGCTGGATTATCGAAGATGGGACTCGTGCGATACTTTCTGAACTTGAAATGTACACCTGGTCCATGGTCGTCTTTGGGTCTCGTTCCACCTCCTTAAAAGAAGAAGGAGGATTAGGTGGTGGTGTTGGGCCAAAATCTAACCCAATTGTCCCTGACAAGTATTTAAATATAAATAGCCTAATTTACTCACTAAATAAATAGTGAGTTACTCACTGATAAAGAAATCAGTGAGTGTGTAAAAAGCTCAATCAAGTACGATGAGCCTCAGGGACGTCGAAGACCAACTGAAGAAACACTTTACCTCACTGATGCTGTGTTAGTGGGTAAAGTACATGAGCCTCAAAGAGTCTTTGAGATTTGACAAATATCTCAAAGACTCTAAATGTCTATCTCCCTGAAAGAAAGAAACATATATGGTGGGGATCAAGAAAGTACAAGAGTTTCCATAAAGGTGGAGACAAGTGACTTACTATTGATAAATTATAATTGTTAGTTTTCTAAAAAAAGAAGGCATGCATGACACATCTCAACAACCATCACATGCTACCTTGTACTACTCTCTACTTTATGAAAAAATGTTTGTAATAGGAATAGATATCGATTCTAAACAAACACAAAAATAATACAATGTATTATAGTTGATAGGATCATCCTCTCATGAAGTATAAGCTTAGCTTTGATTCATGAGAGTTTTATTGGTCATTCAATCGGGACAGTGTTCCGCAACTATCCCTTGTAAATCTTTGATTCATTTCTAATAAGATTTATAAACATTGAAAAGTATAAATTATGTTATTAGTTTTCTAATTAGTATTGTGTAAAACTTATTTTTCGTTTCTTAAAGTATTCATGTTTTACACAATTATTAGGACCAACAGGTGGAATTAAGGGTATAGCCAAAGTAATACCACTTCGTGTGGTAATTACTTTAATATCCTCCTTAGGGTTAGGAATGGTGTTGCTAGGAAGCGCACCTTGAGGTCTTTCATTAAAAGATTTTTCAATTTTTGTCATTTGATTTGCTAATAATTAAAACTTAGCATCAAACGCAATCATATGTTGTCTCAATATCTCATCCGTAGATGGAAAATTTAGAGTTTGGTGAAAATTCATCTAAGCTTGATTTTGATTGAAATTTT
This sequence comes from Tanacetum coccineum, assembly GCA_026074375.1. NCBI lineage: Eukaryota > Viridiplantae > Streptophyta > Magnoliopsida > Asterales > Asteraceae > Tanacetum > Tanacetum coccineum. Next base: position 52,817 of record BQNB010016496.1, read on the forward strand.
AACCTTGGTTTTGAATAAAGCCTTGATTCTGATTATAATTATTCCCTTGGTTAAAATTTTACCCTCAATTGTTTTGATTAAATCCTTGATTTTGATAACCTTGATTACAACAATTTTGATATTGATTCTGGTTATTCCTGTTTTGAAAGATTTGATTATTCTGATTTGAATTATTTGCTTGATTGAAACCGGGTGGCCCAAGATAATTGTTGTTGTAACACCCCCAAATCTTGGTAGCAGCGGAATATTAAATATCCAAGGGCGTTACTTCATAAATCAATAGCACAAGATATGAGAACGACCACTAAACGTGCCATTTTAAAAAGATACATTGGATTAACAAAATACTTGTTCATTACATAAGCTCATGGCTTCAAATTGTTTGACAATATAAGTAAAGATTTTGGTTTATAACAAATGTCCCCAAAATGTAATATGCCCCAAATCTTTAATACTGACTCTCCAAAGAGTGACCCTGGTATGTGCTATTTTACACATACCTTTTACCTTATAAAATGGGCCCAAATAACAAAAAACGTATAAAAATGGCAAATATATGCTTGTTTTTGTGTTTGTGTATGTGCAGATACAGATATTAAAGAAATGGACAAAAGAAAAGACAAAATCGGACAAAACTGAGCACGGAATCGGAAAAAACGTGAGAAGACGAGTCCAACGGTGCCCTCAGATTTTATTAGGCCAGCCCGTAACCCATTCTATGGGTCGGGCCAGCCCATGTTGTTGCATGAGCCCATTTAAAGCCCATGTTCAAAAGAAATTAAAACTGATTTTATGATGTCATCTTACATCATCATCATGTGATGGTTAATTAAATCCATGGGTGTCACATGACTTAGCACTATAATTTTGAGGACAAATAAAAGGACGACACGTGGCCAAGCATTATACTTTAAATTCTCAACTCTCAAATGAAATATTGCAGTTTATGAATGGATTGAATGGATGTAGCCAGGTCACGTGCACTGATATTAATTCTACTCCTAAAGTGACAATGCCCTATTCATAATAATAGTACGAATCATAGCTAGACACGTGGCAAAGGAATTAGAAAAAAAATTAAAAAAATTAAAATTTTCAAAAAAATAAAATAAGTGTTTTGTCACAATTTTGACTTTCCTGTTGGGTAGAATAAGAATAAATTTTGACTCGATCGAGCGTGTTGAGCTCTAGCTTGTTCCTTAACTTTTAGGCTAAGCATTCGCGGAAATTCGCGAAGAACGAAAAATGATAGAGTTAAGTATGAATTGGATGCTAAACAAAGATTATTTAGCTTATTTGGTTTAGAATAAGCTTAAATTGCTAGTTAAATCTTTTGTGAGTTTATTTGCTTATTTGTTTCGACATTTGATATGTTAATGTGTTTTTTAGCTTATGCAAACTACTTGTTGCTATTTTTCGTTTGATTGTTGATATAGTTGAGTGCTTATTCCGTTTATTAAATAGTCTTGGGTAAATCTTGTTTTTAGCATAATATAGTTAGCTTATTTCTTTGGTTTTGAAGTTTTTCTAGTTCTAAAAGTGCTTATCTCTTGATTCTATCTGCTTAATCTAGCTTGTTTGTTTATCTCTTATATGATATTCGTCGTTTGCGATTAAATTTTGTGCTTATTCGATTCTTGTGTTTTAATAATTTTAGTTTAAGCTTTTATTTGTTCATTATAGGTGTGTCATGGCTTATCTCTTAGTGTGTGCTTATTTAGATGGTGCTTATTAATGTTGGCTTATTAGTTTTTGCTAAATTTGTGAGTTGAATTCCTTTTCGTCATACACAACTGAGCAATTGGAATGCAAATTAATATTTGGCTTTAGATTTGTTAATAACTGAATTGGGCCATTTGTACTGTTGGGCCGTTTGGTGTGTAAAAATCTAAACTAGGCCTACATTTGAATTAAATGGATTCAATTGTTGTTGGGCCATATAGTTAATTACAATTTGGTTTAACTGATTTTATGATTGGTATGGTGAGTTCGTTATTGGGGCATGGTTTCGAATAATGACAGAATTGTTAATATAATTTGTAAACTGTTACATGTTGACAGTTTGAATTTGATTTGTGTTTATTTTGGTACCGGTCATCTCATGAGGCGTGGAGCTTACGGGTTTATTTAGCTAGACCGAATTTGATTATTTGCTTTAGCTAAATAAATCGGGTGGTTTTCATTTATTTGCGGCTCTTCAATTCGGTTCCATTTTCTATCATTTTTCAATTAATTAGTGTAGATTTATTTTATCGTTTTATAATATGTTTGCCTATTTGAATTTTGCCATGCTTAGTGTAGACTTATTTTTATCTTTTGATAACGTTTGCCATATTTAGTTAGTTGATTTATTTGCTCATTTAGTGTTTAGAAATTAGTGCGGATTTAAAATATGATTAGAGATTATTAATTTGCGACATTTATTTAGATTAAAGTTTTTTTTTAAAATAATAAATAAAAATATGATTCCTTTTAATGTAGGATTTATTTTAGAAGTTTGCATGTTTAAAATTGAATTTATTATGCTTGCTTATTTGTCTCGTTTTAAATACTCGTTTTTGTTTAATGCTTTACATGTTTAATTGTTTTTATTGCTTTGTTTGTTTTTTTATGCTTTTATTTACTTTATCAATATGTCAAGTAGGATTTAGGAACCCAAATCAAAATCATTTTAAACCATTCAAAACGCGCAATCACGGACTTAACCGATTTTCAATTCACACTTCGTCGAGGGAAAACGACCCGGGAGGTTTCTAAGACAACTTTGGTTAAAAGTTTGTTTTTCGAACCCGACGGAAAATATTTACTATACTATAATAGTTACCATCCTTATATACTTTTATATTATATTATATATAGTGTGTTCGGACGCGTATCAGACCCCCAATGTATCTTGGCACCTCGTACCTTATTGACCTGAGAAACATGCTTAAAACGTCAATATAAAGTTGGTGAATTCATAAGTTTATGTAAATCAATTGAAGGACCGCAAGATTTCCAAGTGTATGATTAAGCAACAGATGCAAACATCATAAAAAGTAATTACGTTTTCCTAAGCTCATGACACTGAAGCTCGACATGTATGAATGCAATAAATTGCTAACATTTGCCCGTGAATGATGTTCTAACCCACAACATCCCAAATCCGACATGGTATACGTTTGTTGTCCGACAAACAGGCACAGTGAGCGCTACTCACCCAAACGGGGATGTCAATCCCAGATAGATCTATTTATAACACTCGCGCTCACAATCTAGTAATTGACAATTCATGATAATGGGCTCAGTGGGTTATTGCTACTTAGGCAGACACGTAATCATAGTATAAAATGTACACTTGCGTCTAATTTGTAAAACAACGCATGTTCTCACCCCAAAGATGTAAATCATTTAAATAATTGTAAAACATGAGGCTATAAACTCACCTGAGTAGGTAGTCCTCTGTGAATGATAAATATATCCAAGTGTGGCAAATAAATCACACCGTCAAATACCTAAGTAAATACGGCCAATCTTAGTCTACAAGTTTAGACTAATGACTTAATGCATAAACTACAATAAATTGCTAGTTTATATATACTGTTATCACTTGTGTGGTGGTGCACATGTTTATTGCATTTGTATTTACTTGATGGCTCTTGGGGAAAGTGTACGATTACACACGTTCAAGTATATGTATAAACGTTATTACTAAATATACATATTTATTAAGTCGTGTTTCAATTTGTGTAATATCCGATAAATATTATAACTTGTACGATACGTTAAGTGTTTATAAAAATCACTTTTGTTTGTAAAATACCCTTAGGTTTTCTATATTTACAAAAACAGTCCTTATGTTTATGAAAATATAATATTTACATTTTAAACCTTTAGGTTTCCACATTTACACCTTTAGTCCTTCAACTTTACACAAATTACACTTTAGGTCCTTACATGTTCCAAACAGCCCCTTAAGTTTTAGAAATATCAAAAACAGTCCCTAGACTTATAAAATTAGTTTTGGCAGTTTTAACCCTCAAGTTTACAAGTTGACACTTTTAGTCTCTTAACTTGTAAAAATTTGTATTTTAAGCCCAATTAAGTTCTAACAAGTGGCAATAGGTTTTACTAAGCTCCAATAAGCCATATAAGCTGTGGCAGCTTATAAATAAGCCCGGATGAGCTTATTTAGGCTTATTGGACCTTATTGGGCCCGTTAAGGTCCAATAAGCAATTTAAAGGTCCAATTTAGTTTTCAAAGGCACATAAGCCCTCATTAAGCTTATTTAAAACTGTTGGCTGAAAAATAAGCTCGGATGAACTTATTTGAGCTTATTCGAGCTTATTGGGCTCGCTAGCCCAATAACTCTAACCCAAAAGATATCAAAGAGTCCATTAATGTTTTATAACATGTTCAACTTATTGTTCTAGGATACATAAGCACTTACAGGTCTGTTTTATTGCTCGGCTTATTTATTAAGCAAATAAGCCTCGCTAATGGGCTTTCGGGCCCATTAAGAGCTCGATAAGGGTTATACATATTCAAACTAGTTCAATTTAGGTCCATTAGCTTTTCTAGGTTTATAATAAGCTTAATAAACTGCATAAGCTCACAAATAAGCTGTCTAAGCTTATTCGTGGCTTATGGGCTCTCGTTTGGTTACGGTAATGGGCTGCCAAGCCCATTAAGGGTCCGGTTATGTTTACATTTTATGTTAGGGTCCATATAAGTTCAATAAGCACACTAGACCTCTCAATAAGCTCAAGGATGTTTATTAATAAGCTGTGGACCCACAACTTTGGCCTATTGGGCCTGTCCGGCCCATTAGTGGACTGTTCGGATTAAACGAGCCCTTTAGTGGCCCATTAAGCTCACTAGTGCTTTCTAGGGTTTATTAATATTTCTAGCAACTAAGATAAGCTCGTTTAGCACATAAGGTGGTCGCGTTTATCACATGCAACCATCTAATAAGTTCTTATACTCTTTCCCAAGTCGTGTCATCACGTTTTTAGTGAAATGTTTACGTATAGGTTTTATATACTTCAACTATATGTGATAGTTTTCAAGTTAGCTTCCATTCTTGAAATTAAATGTCAACGATTATGCCGTAACTCATATTTAAGTCTCGTTTTATACATATTAACGTGTCCTGGCATCACACAAGATCATAAACACGTAATATATGTGCGTGAAACATGCATAGGTTGAACCATGCACATTCATGCTCACGTGTATTTGCTAATTACAAATTATCATGAATTAAATGAATAGGTAAGAAAACAACGAATAAGATATGGACATAAATGAGCTTAGTTCGACTTATAAGGATCCTAGAGATTTGGTTCGAGTTAGGAAGACAACCCACAATGTACACATAATTAAATAACAAACTTAAAGTTCCAAGGCTTATCAAATACCCCAACCCTGGTTCGTGTACCCCTCGTACGTCCTTGTATGAAGACCTAGTACACTTTGAATCCTTAGAAATGAAATAAGGGTGCGTATGGGTTTGGTTTTAGTATGACCCGAATGTAAAAGAGAGAAATGAGGATGGTTTTGATTGAGAGAGTATTTAGGAGTTGTAAGAAATGTTTAAGGTCAAGTATAAGTGAGTATTTATAGGCTTAAGAGTTTGCTAGTCCTCTTAGTTCCATCCTAATCCAAACTGTGCCCTATTGTGGTGGTTTTGAGGGTTTTAGTTAGCCTTCAATGGTTTCCTTGCTAAACCACCTAGTACACTTCTTAATTACAAGATAAATGTACAAGATTTGCCAAGATCGTGAAAATCTTATGGTTTTGTGTGGGTGATTCCTTAGCCGCGGGTATCAAGAGGGAAAAAGAGATCAAAATGGTTATTAACCATTGAGTAATAAGCTAGTTAGAGGCAATTAGTACATGTTTTAATTAAATATAGGTTGTACATGTACTTAGGGGACATTAAGGAGATTTTCTAGATGATTTATCATAAGGGACGAATGGTTTATGGGTTATATTTACCCATATTCGGCCAACATGAGTTAATAACACAAGAATTTGAATAAAATTTATGTTTAAGGATTAAAAGTGGGTATTGGTTTGAGTCTAGGTAAGTCTAGGTATTTCCGAGGTGTGTCTAAACGTATTTTATTATGAAACGTAACCCTTTTACGTGACCAATAAAAACAAAACGCGCAAAGTCAATAATTATCTTCCTAATAATTATAATACACTTGCTTGATGTAAACTTTAATTTATTTGGTGGCCGTTTACGTTAAATAATTATTTCTAGTCTACGCGATTTAGCTTAAAGGTTAAATTAAAAGTAAACGCGTATCGGATTAAAATAAATAGTCAAGAATAATAGAGTCGTAAAATGACGTAAAATTGAGAAATGTTACAGTTGTAACGATAGCTTAAGAGATTACGGTTTCCTTGAGGTTGGTAAGAGTTACCTCCCGCATTGTAGTTTCCCGTAGCAGCATATATGTCACTTTGAGTGAAGCCATCGGCGGCTTGACACTCAGAATAATTATGTGGAACACCACAGGTCTCGCAAATCGGATTAACAACATTAACTTGCTGATTGGATTGACTCATTCATAGAAAATTCTTCTTCATTTCGACAATTTGCTGAGTAAGGGCCGATATCTCAGGAGATGAAGAAGTGATCGATATAGATGACTCGCCCCTTTGAGCTGCGGTATCCCAGTCATTGTGGTGAGCGGTTATATTTTTGATTAAATCATAACACTCTTCAGGTCGCCTTTTCATAAAGGTGCCTCCAGCAGCAACATTGATTATATCCCGGTGTCTCAAAGTTAACCCGTTATAGAATGTATCTATTTGAGTGACGGGTAACATGTTATGATTAGGACACCGGTCAATCGTCAACTTGTAACGTTCCCAAGCTTCGAATAAATATTTGTCAAGAAGCTGTCAAAAGTTACTAATATCATTTCTTAATTTTGTTACCATCGAGAGAGGGATGTATTTAGATAGAAATTTAATACCCATCTCCTCCCAGGGATGGATAGAATTCTTTGGTAGACGATCAAACCAAGCGGTGGCATGATGAGTCAATAAATAAGGAAAAAGACATAAGCGCAAGACGTCATGCGGGACTCCATTTTGCTTCATGCTCTGAGTCACAGTCAAGAACTTGTCAATATGCTTATCGTCACCTGGTAAACCATGGTATTGACAGCTCTGTTGGACTTGCTGAATCATGTGATTCTTAAGTCTAAAATCCGCAGCCTGAATGTTAACGGGAGCTATCGGTCCGCCCCCACCATTCATAGTCGGCTGGCACAGCTCCTCCATCGTTCGGAGATCGGGAGCCGGATTTTGAGGAATAGGACCCGCAGGAGGCGGTCCCTGATTGTTATTAGGATCCATATTAATTTCTTCAAAATCAAATAAAAGTGACGGTTCACCACGATTTCTTTGACTAATTAATCTCCTGGGATCTTCAAAAGACGGAAAGAGGTCGGTCGTAGAAGAACGTGTGCACATGCACTAAAAAGAAATAAGATAGAAAATATTTTTTGATTTTTCGTAAAGATAATAAAAGTGAAATAAAATTATTTTTGGAATTTATAATATATATATATATATATATATATATATAAGAAAGAAAAAATAAAATAGAAATGGAAAATATTTTTTGGATTTTTATTATTTATTATTATTATTATTATTTTCAAAACACGAAAATAAACTTTCAAAAGAAAGGATCTTCAAGGCATTAACTCGAAACACAACGCAAGAATCGTACAAATTTCTCCGGCAACGACGCCAAAAACCTGACGCTTCTCGTCGTACATAGTCGAAGTAATATTAAAGTATTTCCCATTAGATAAAAGAATCACGTGAGGACAAGTAATAATTAAATCTTTCGGAGTCGAATCCACGGCGAGATATGAATAGAGATTTACGTTTATGTTTTTAATTGGATGCTTCATTATCAAATATTTTTGGTTTGTTTTTAAACTAATGATTAAAGCTACGAATTAATAATCTAAAAGATCTAAAATATATATTAAATGGATATGCTTGTCAAGTGAGGCGAAAAGATCATTAAGTGTAAAGGAAAGTAACTATTGATGAATTAGTACCCGTTTAAAAAACTATTTTCTCACAACGTTGGTTTATTTTGAAAACAATCTTTTATATTGGTAATATACTAGATTGTTATTTAGTTATCCTTTCGGCTTTTGCCCGTCAAAATAACTAAACAAGTCATTTAAATAATCCTAAAATTATTAATCAACAATCCCTTTTAGTTTCACACTTAAATCACTAATCACAACTCACTTAACAAACATATAATAAACTACTCACTAATCATAGCAACAATCAAATTAACAATCATATACATATTTAACTAATTAAACTAAAACTATTAAGTATTGAAATAGGAAAGAAAGTAGAAAGAACCCGTATGATGAAATGAGACGAATTAAACCACCCGATCTTATAAACTAAAACAAACACTAAAGTTTACTTCTTTATTAGCTTTTACTCAACTAATTAGTTAAGAAAGTTGTAAACTTTATATACTAAATAGCTTTAATAAAATCTATAAAAGCTATAAACTTTAGAAAATAAGATAGCTTATAAGACCCTTAAGCTCTACGTCTTAGATGTTGAAATGGTTTCATCAACATCAAAACACCATAAAGGTTATAATGAATAATTTATTAATTATAAGCTAGAGATTAAACTAAAAAGAACTATAAGCTATTAAAAATAGAAACTTTAGATCTAAATCCACCCGAAACTAAGGTGTTCTCTTCGTAAAGTAAATGAGAGTCGGGTATATTTAAGGATTAGATCTAAAACAATAACTACTTGAAAAAGCTAAGAACTTTAAGCTAAATAAAAAAAACTAAACTATAGATCTAAATCCACCCGAAACTAAGGTGTTCTATTCGAAAAGTGAACGAGAGTCGAGAATATTTAAGGATTAGATCTAAAATTATAAATCAAAAAGCTATAAGCTAAATAAAAGTTTTCAAAAATAAACAAGATGAAAAAGGGTTTTGAAATAAGCTAGATCTACTTTTTAAATAAACTAAAGTAGTAGATCTAAAAGGAATAAGCTAAATCAAATTAAGCTATAAGGTAAACTTATTCAAAATAAGCTAAATAAAAATAAGCACTTCGAAATAAGCTAAAAGCTTATTCCAAATCTTAAACTAATAATTATAGGAAATAAGCTAAATTGAATAAGCCATAAAATCTTATCCGATGTTTAAAAGCTATTTATCAATAAGCCACAAATAAGCTATAATATTTATTTAGGAATAAGCTAAAAAAAGAGAAAAGATTAAAGGATTAGAGGAAGAAATAAGTTTAAGTAATACCAACCTTGAAAACCATCTTTATTAATAAAATAAGCAAATACAATAAGTTGAGACAATAAGCTAAAAGCTTTTACAAAATAAGCTAAAACTACAAATAAGCTACTACCTAACAACTATCATTATGTATAAATTTTTAAAGGAAAAGCGTGTCCCTCTGTTGAAATCACATACCATCCAAATGCCAGCATTAGTGATTTTGTAGCCATCAAAACTGCCACTTTGCACACAACCTTAATCAAAATTCCTAATGATAAGCATTTTACTAGCTTCCGAAGCCTCAGAACGCGTCTTAGACAGCTGCCGTTTTTCTTCTAAGCGTTTACATTTGACATCATCCCTCTGATTGCCAGCCGTCCTGCATCTGTCCACCCACGACTGACATCATATCATTACTGCCACCTCTGAACCTCGTACCAATCATTAGCCGCCACCTGCAATCATTAGGCGCCACCTGCCAACCTTGTACCAACCATTAGCCGCCGCCACGTGGCAAGCTGTCATTGGACAACCGCCGCCACGAGGCAGACAGTGGGATCCACATGATACGTCATCAGGTGATGTCAGCAGGTCAACGGGTCGGGTCGCCACGTGTCACGGGTCGGGTTAGGTTGCAACATGTCACCACCAGAGTGGGTCTACGTGGCATTCTACGTGGCAGAGGGGTTAATTACAAAACCCGCCAAGGCAAGACTTGAACCAACGACCTCGAGGTAGAAACACACAAGGGGTCACCCCTTTTCCAGTTGTGCTGGAGTGTGTTTCTATAATATATATGCAACATGTTCCTTTTAAGGCCAAATAAGAAAGGTCCAGGTTTATTAATAAAAGGTCAAATAGAAATTTGACCGGTTTATATAATAATATTTAAATTGGTTCAAAAGGTGAGGAAGGTACCGACGGACTCGTAATTTCATGCTCTTTCCAATGGAGTGTTCGAGGAATTTTTCAACTTCGTTTAAATCTCGATAAACGTGAAAACATCATCGAAACTCAACCAAAAATTACTGTTTTTGCTTTGTTTTCAATCCCTTGTACTTGCAAGACATATTAACACATACAAAACATATTTGCAATATAATTTCACATAGTTTATGGTTATTAGTCCAATTTAGTAATCAGTCAACCTGAGGGGTTTGTAGATCAAGATCATCCAAACTATGTGTACAGACTGAAGAAGGCTGTTTATGGGTTAAAACAGGCTCCACGTGCTTGGTATGACATGCTTTTATAGTTTCTACTCTCTCAGAAGTTCTCAAAAGGTGCTATCGATCCAACATTGTTCACGTGAAAAGAAGGAAATGATATCTTACTAGTACAAATTTATGTCGATGATATCATTTTTGCTTCTACAAATCCTAAACTTTGTGACTTTTTTTCAAACTTAATGAGTTTAAAATTTTAGATGTCGATGATGGGAAAATGTCTTTCTTTCTTGGATTACAAATTTCTTAAAATCCTAGAGGCATCTTTATTAATCAATCCACATATGCTCTTCAAATAATTAAGAAATATGGAATGGAATTTAGTGACCATGTAGACACTCCAAATGGTGGAGAGAACTAAACTTGATAAAGATCCACAAGGGATACCAGTTGACCCTACTCGTTATCGTGGTATGGTCGGCTCCCTTATGTATCTTACATCCATCAAACCTGACCTAGTATTTGTTGTCTTCATGTGTGCCCGGTATTAGGCAAAGCCTATCGAAAAGCACCTTACTGTAGTTAAATGGGTCTTTCGGTACCTAAAAGGAACCATAAATATGGGTCTTTGGAATCTGAAGGACACCGAAATTGAACTAACAGCATACGCAGATGCAGATCATGCAAGGTGTCAAAACACTAGACGAAGTACATCTGGTAGTGCACAGTTCTTGGAAGACAAACTTGTGAGCTGGTCATTAAAGAAACAGAAGAGCATTGCTATCTCAACTACAGAGGAAGAATATATATCCTTATATGGATGTTGTGCCCAAATCTTATGGATGAGATCACAGCTCACAGACTATGGACTTGCATTCAACAAAATTCCTTTGTACTTTGATAATAAAAGTGTCATCGCTCTATGTTGCAACAATGTCCAGCACTCAAAATCCAAGCACATTGACATCAGATACCATTTCATAAAAGAGCAGGTTGAGAACGGTGTGGTTGAGTTGTATTTTGTAAGAACGGAATATCAACTTGCGGACATATTCACCAAAGCATTAGCAAGGGAACGTTTTGAATTTCTACTCAGTCGCCTTGGAATGCAGATTATGACTCTCGAAACACTCAAGCGTCTTGCAGAATCAAAGGAAGAGTAATTATGTAAACTCTTCATGTATCCTATGTATATATTTAATCAAAAATCCAAAAAGATTTTCCATTTTTGAAAAAAAAATTATAAAAAGAAAATAGAAAAATATATAACCAGAAAAACCAAATACAAAATTAAAATTTTGAAAAATCAAAAAATATTGTTTCTTGACATGTCTTCTGAAATCGATAATATTTACGGCTCTAGAAATGTCATTCAACGATGACACAGGGTTATAAATAAAGTTCGAGCAGAAGTTTCAAATAGTTTCAAAACTTGTTAATGGCTTACAGTTATTCCAGACTGTAACCCAGTCTTCATTTTAAAGGCAAGTATATCGACAAAAAGATAACTTGTCCTCACAATGGAAAAAGAAATTTTCTCGGTCATGAACTACTTTATGTTCATT
>BQNB010016497.1:11931-31826 GCA_026074375.1 Tanacetum coccineum
GCTTATAAGAATAACTTGTGATTTTTCTTCCCCGAAGCTCTTAAAATGATTAATTATATGTGTTCTCCTTAATTTTTGCAAATTAGAGTTTTACTCTTAAAAAGTCTAATCAACATATTCAGAGAAAAAGCTTTATCGATGATAAGTCAAATATCGTTGGTAAATAAGAATTTTAGTTCGAGTTTATACTTTGGTTTTCTAAATATTTTTACTATATATATATAAAAAAAATAATAATAAAAAAAAATATAAAAAATCAATGTAGTGAATAAAAAGGATGCAAGTTATAAATCCTTAAGTGTTAATAATTAATATGCAAACTCCATCGCAATAAAGTACATGGGCATTTGTCGGAGGCGAGGCCGATGTGTCGTCGAAAGAAAAGTGATACCAATTCCTAGCCTAATAATGTAAATAGTAAATAATAAAGTTGCAAGTTAGAAAATAAATAGTAAAAGTTTGATTTTCTAAAACCAAGGTAATCTTTTAAACTAAGGTTTGCAAAAGTCTACAAGGCTTTTTCATCGGAAGTTCATGCGTTTTGATTAGTATTCTCCGGATGGGGTGTAAAAAGCCTTAGCACTTACCCGATGACGGTGGGATGCTAGAGAAGAAAATCATTCATGGGACAAGTGAACCAACGATGTCTTAGCTAAAGAGGTTTTTGTTTGCTTTGAGTTGTGATCTTACTAAGTGATTAACATATTAGCCCAAAAGGCCCATGTGTAAAGCTTGGTCGGATTTCAACTATCTAAATATGTGGATTTAATGGTTTAAATTAATTTGAACACACACACTTAAATATATGATTTATGTCGGGAAGAGAAATTCACAAGTTGTAATTATAAGTAGTCTTAGCATCTTAGTTCGTAATTAGCAGTGATCTTATTTTTAAGCTTAGCATGGGAAAAGTGAAAAATCAAGAATGATGAAGTTATCTTTTAAGACACTTAATTGTGCTTTTTGTTCTATGATCCTTAAAGTTACCACAAGGTAATGAAAGCAATACATTATGTCAACACAAATAAGTTGTAGTTAGGTAGTTAATTATCAAGAAAAATCATAAAAATAGAAAAGGTTTTGAAAATAGGGAAATCGGGTGTTTTATAACTTGTGATCTCTTAACTCTCTCAACAAAAATCTTTGCTACTTTTCAAAGGTTTAGTTTGGGGAAGTTTCGAGGTATTTGGTTATAAGGCATGTGATATTGCGTGAGGACACACAATCGTTTAGTTTGGGGAATTTTGATAAGTGTAAAATACACATATCCGTTTATACCTAAAAATAACCCAATTAAACCCAAAAAGACCAAAAATGGCAAAAATATTGCTTGCCCAACCACCCTATTTGTGTTTTCTCTTACTGTGTTATTTAACTCTTATTGTTAGTGTGCAGGTACGGATAATATAAAAATCACAGAAAACAGTCAAAAAAGGGCAAACACAGGGCGACGGAGAAATCAGAAGAGTACAAAAAAAAAGCCAAAGAATCAAAGCCGAAGCAAAAAAGTCCCATAAAAAAAAAAAAAAATAAAATCCCACAGTTCAAATCAGTCATCATGGTCAACATTGGTCAACAAAGTAAAACCATTAAAAAAAAACAAAACCCAAAATGTTCCATGTTAACCCTCCAAGTTTCACAAAAGTCCAAAAATAGCCCTCACTTCTTATTGGGCCCTTAAAACCTTATTGGGCCTGAAATACCTTGAATAACCTTACCCGGATCCTATTAAACCCAAAAGCCCAATTAAAAGCCCACTTAACCTAGCCCATTTCCATTGGAACTAAACCACAAGGACTGAAGTTGCTATTTTCAAAAGTTATTTTACACTGTACTTTGATAAAACAAAGAGAGGGACTGAAATTGCATTTTGTCCAAAGTTTAAAAATAGTTAACCCGTTTTCAGTTGTAAAAAGGCGCGAAGGCCTTTTTACTATTCATCGTCTTCTACGAATCACCACATGGGTTAAATCAAGGGGCAAACGTCAATAAAGGGGTTAAATGGTCAATTCAGAAGCTTGTTAGCACAATGATAGGGAGATTTCAGTCAAATCAAAGGAATTATGAAGCTCACACTCAATAAAGGCCACGTCATCAATGGAAGAAGCACAAAGAGGTGTGGGTTTTGCACTAAATTCACTCACACAACAAGCACAAGTGAGCCTCAAACGGATTGCCAGCTTGGCAATCCGTGTGAGCTCACTAGTGATCCAACGGCCATAAAGCTTGATTAAATGATTACAATGATTGGATGGCAGAGATTGAAAGAAGTGTAGAGCAAGGAAGAGGGCCTAGAAGCTTCATCAGTGGCTATATAAAGCCCTCACTATCACACACAGCCACATCTTTTCTTTTCTAGTTTTCCTTTAAATAGCTTAATTTTTGCTTATTGTAATTTCATTTTTAATCAGTTATAATTTCCTTTTAAGAGTAATGTAATTCAGTTTTTATTAATAAAAGTTAGTTTAAATTGTCATAAGCTCTCATTTCCATTCTAAATTTGTAACGCCCCGACCCAAAAGGGTAGAAGTATTACAAATATGGTGTGACATCAAAAGCATACACAATCATAACACAAGCATAAACAGCGGAAGTCTTAAATAAATAACCAAAGGATAATAAGTCAACACGACTTAAGGTACATAAGTTCTCAAAGGATAAACATATCCAAACGAAATAACAAATGTCTTGAAAAGAAACAATTCATATATCAAAACTAAGATCTCTAGGGTAAGGTCCACACTCAGCACTCATAGCTGAAAACAACCCAGCTCATAGCAGCTCCTAGTTAGATACGTGTCGCTAGGATAGACAAAACAAACCAAACCATCACCCCCAAAAAAAAAAAAAAAAAAAAAAAAAAGAAAGTGCCGGCTGAGCTAAAAAGCCAATGAACAGATTATTATATAATCGACGCAAAAGATAACGATAATCAAAGGATACGATACACAGGTACAAGGCTATCACACATACATGATTCAAAGGGAAACCAAAATATAAGGTACAGACAAATCAGAAGATCAAATCATAGTGTAAGATAAAAATGAATCAGAGGAATCAAATGAGTCCCAATTACCAAGCCCAAACAAATCTTTCATTAGTAACATGGAGTCATGCGCTCCAAGTTTTGTGAAAGATGTCTTGGATTGCACCCAAACATCAGTCACCAAATATCCAAATCATTATGTATAATCCATCGAATACATAACAAATTCCTAGGATGCATCATACGCCCCTTTTAAACACATAATGAATCTTCATCGTGCACAAATAATATCAAATGGGGGACGGATTGTGAGAAATCACTCACCCACACATGAGTCATGCCAAAGGTGCATCAATGACACGGCCATGTTACCTTCATGGCTAGGAAACAAATAGTGGCTTGGTTCTCAAACTGAAGGGTTCAAAGCAAAGTCATATCAAAGTTCATTTCAAAAAGGGATTCATAAAACAAAAGGTTCAATGTCAAGTTCAAAATATCAAAGGTTCAAATATCAAAGGTAGCATAGCAGGTTTCATATAGAACATAATGACAGTCATTAAGAAAGCAAGATAAAAAGGCTCAGAGCAAATTTAGCAAATCATAAAGTAATCAAGATGAGAGATAACATTGTCATGAGAAACCTTAACGATAAAGTATCAGAATATCTGACCTTATTCCGCAAGCAAAACGCAAAAATCAAGAGAAACCCACAGGAATATCAAGATCACTCCCTCTTGAATTCCGAACCTAATGAAATGTGAATCGAATTACAAACATTCATGTAAGTTATAACTTTCTTATTTTAGTAACTTTCCATTTTTAGTAACTTTCCATTTTTAGTAACTTTCCATTTTTAGTAACTTTCCATAATTAGTAATATTCATCATTTGAGATTCTATTAAGTATTTTAAATAGGTTAGGGACTTAATATGCCAACCTTACAAGCTTAGGGTTAAATATGACAACTTTCCATATTTTAGGGTTTAATATGCAAAATCAACAAATTTCAAGGTTAAAAGTGTAAATATCAAAGTTTCACATTTTATTCAGATTATACCTTCCATTTTATGTATTTACAAGTCAAACCCTTAATTTTACATAATTTACATATTTAGTCCTTTTGGTTTATTAATTAATTAAACATTATCTTTAATTATCCATAATTACAAAACAAGCCCTTATAGATTCAAATATGACAAAATCATACTTTATACATTAAATACTAACCAAACCTTATACTTTTCAGAATTTACAATTTTAGTCCCTCTATTTTAATTAATTAATTTCTAATTACTTAATATATGTAATTAACCATTTTAAACAAAATAATACAATATGACACTTTTATACCCGCCCAACTATTTATACAGAATATACTAAGTATAATAACATGTCTAAAACAGACCCCATAGTTTCAGAAATTACATAACAAGTCCTTATACTTTTTATATCACAATCGGCTAACTAATTAATTCACAAAACCCTAATCAAATTTTCCCCAATCACAAACACAATTATTTCCCAATCATTGGCATTAATTACACCTGGAAAAAATAACAAAACCCTAACCCTAATTCATTTTAACAATTTTCTTTCTTTTTTCCCTTATTTTTGAAATCGGCAAACACACTTAAATCCCCAATAATTATTCGAATCACTTCTAAATTTTTCCAACAATTTATCTGAGTTATATGTGATATGAAAAACCTTAGAAAAATATAAAATGAATTTTACAAATAGTTTAAATGCCGATTACATATTTAATCCAAAATTAGGGTTTCGAATATGATTTGATTTATAAAATCAAAATAACATGCATGCTAATTTTTCTTATGTGTAGAACGAATTAATATGATGAAAAATGAGTTATAAAAATACCTTGGATGATCCTTAGTGATTTTATGAATTTATGAACCCGGTTGCTTATTCGAAACCAAAACCAATACCAAAATCGAACCAATCACTCCACAAGTTTCCCACTATTTTTCCCACACTCCTTAACCTTAAATTCACCCAAGAAAATCGTTTGCAAGCCCTGGTAATTCTTTTTGGCGCCACTTGATTTTTTTAGGGTTTTTCGGTATTTGTTTTTTGTAAGTGATTTAGAAATGAAAAGGATTTAAAGTAATTAATATGTATATGCCAAGTTTAGGGCTTAAAAATTGACAACAAAATCTTGATTTAAACTTCTTGCCTCATTTATTTTACCATTATCTAATTATTTATATTTAATTTGTAAAGTTATAATTTAATTAATACATATATTTCGGCATAAGTATTTATACAAAATTATTAATTAGTTTTCTTACATAACATAAAGTATTTTAATCTTACAAAATTTTCATAATTGCCATATTTTGTATTTTTATAATTTCTAACCCTTAAATGAATTTTATTTAAGCTTTTTATGAAATTTTCTTGCATTAGGGGTATTTTGGTAATTTTACATTTGTTGAGATTTTTAGGTTTTACGAAATTTTCCTCACTTTTACTCATAAAACCTCAATAAGCTTTTTTAAGCCCAATTCAGCTCTCATGAGTCTATAAGCTCATGATAGAGCTCAACTAGTCTTAATCATACTATAATTTCAATAATCAGCTTTAAAAAACCTTGATTACCGTTGCATTTTGGATATTAGCTTATGGAAGGGGGATCTAAAGGGAAGGATTCACATGGACTTTATACCTAGCTTATTAATAAGCTGGGAAAGTTGTGTAGCTGCCTTGATTGGTTCCTCTTGTTTAGTAGGAGGTGATTGGTAAAGTTTCTTCTTCTTAATTTCCTTTAATTCTAGCCTTCTTAAAATAGTGGTCTTATTGCTTCCTATATTTAGATCTGCGTATTTGACTTTCTATTAATTTTGCTTAGTAATTGTATTTGAGTTTATTTAGTTACTTAGTAACATTTTTCATCGTTTTTTCTTTTCATAACCAAGAACATAGTTTTTATATAAACTGTCATATAAGCTTAAAAATCCTAAAAAGAAGTTAGATTAGTTAATTAGATCTCTGTCTAAGCTTTTTAGTTGTTAGTTTATGCTTAATAAGTTAGTTAAAAGCTGTTTATCATCTGGTAATCAAAGTTAGGCTAGGTAGATTACATTTTCAAAACTTTATAAGAATCTGTCAAAGTTATAAGGGGTGTTTGGCATGCTAATTGACCTTTCAATGAGTTCAAAGGTTTTTGTGCAACTTTAGGTGTGTCAAGCTTTGGTTTCATTTATAATATCTGAAAATAAGATTTTAAAGGGTTTTGTTTGCAATAATGAGAAGGTTTTGAGCTTATTTTGTGTATGTCAGCACCAGGGTGAGCAAATCCTTGGAATTTGATTATTAAAATTTGAAGCAAAGCTCTTTAAGCTTTTGTGTGTTTAAATTGTGTTTGTTCACACTCAATTGAGTGAGGTTATGAGGGAGTAACCCACTTTGGGTGTCCTTGCATCTGTCTTTTAGCCTTTGTAATTTTGCAACTGTAGTGGTAACTTAAGTTACCACTGCTTGTAAGTTACCATCTGCTGTCACCTTTAAGTTTAATTTAAACTAGCAATCTTAGGATCTAGAGTTTTAAATTCAGTTTACTTTTAGTTTTGATATAGCTTAAGTTAGAATAAAACTTAATTTTCATTTTCAAAATCATTTGCTTAGGTTCATTTAGGATTAAAAGTCACAAAAATTCCAAAAAGCCAAAAAAACAGTAGGTTTAAGCATTTAGCTTTTAGTTCAAGTTTTCTAGCTTATAGTTTAGGATTTTATGATTTAGTTTCTTAGCTTATATATAAGTTAAGTAGTTTTCAAAAGCTTAAGGTCCAAATTGGCTTATTGAGCTTTTTAGCTTAATTGGATTTTGTGCCTTTAAGTGTCCTTACTAAGTTTAGCATTTTCATCATCATTTTCAGTTGCTTTAATGTGTTTCCAGCTCTTATTTCTTTTCTTAATTAGAATAAGCACATCATGAGCTTCCCATAACTTCTTTTGTTTTTAAAATTGAGCTTCATTTGAGCTTTTTACAAGCTTGTAAGCAAAATCAAGGGTAAACCCCTACTTTCTGCAAACAGCTTTTTAATAAGCTCTTATGAGCTTAATATTGATTTTCAGTTAAGATTTTCTTTACAAAAGTTGCTCAAAAATAAGCCCTTTAAAAGTTCTAGTATTTAGTTTTTCATAAAAAGCAAAAAAAAAAAATTGCAAAAAGTTGGGGTTGCCCACCCTCGAACCTGAGACCTCACACTTATAGACCCAACACCTTACCAGTTTGCTTCAATAGCTCATCCGTCATTGTTTCTTTCCTTTAAATACTTATACACGATTTCATTCCCCTTTTCAATAATAAGCCGTAGCTATATAAGCTCATTTGAGGGCTTATTCGTTTAGCAATTTGGTTTTTCTTATTTTTCTTGTGTTCCTGCTAGTGTTTAAGATTTACCCTGAATTTTTTAGATTTTTCCAGCTTAAATTTTATTTTTAATCAATTTTCGAAAGTAAAATTTTTAAAAAATCAATAAAAAATAGAAAAAAGTTTCAGAAAAATACAAAAAAATAGTTTTTAGTTTTATAAAAAATAGCTTGAGGTTTACATTCAGAAAAATCATTTTCACCACTTTTAGATTTTAAATTTCATTTTTGAGCTTTAATTTTTAATTTTAAAAAATAGAATTTTAATTTTAAAAATAGTTAAAAATAGTTTTCTGAGTTTTTATGTTATTTTAGATTTTTCTAAGTTTAAAAATCATTTTTCCAAATTTTTAGTACTTAATTTGCTATTTTTTTAAGATTTAATTAGATTAAACTAGTTTTTAATTCTTAATAAACTCAAAAATAATCAAAAAAAAATGTTTTTCTTTTTCTTAAAATTTTCTTTTATCATAATTTAGGTTTAGAAACTTAATTTGCAATTTTAAAGTTTTAATTTAGTAGGTTTGCTTAATTGTCGCGTTTTAATTGTTTCCCGTATTTGTTTAATTGTTTAGTGCCTTTAATTTTCCATTTTAATTGTTGTTTTTTATTTAGTAGTCATAGCTTAACAAATCATCTATTTTCTTATTCAAATCATAATCCGGACTTAAACGAGGTTTCAATTTCACTAGTCGTTGGGGAAACGACCCGGGTGATCATACTTATCCGGTAATATACGTATTCTATATATATCTTTGTGAGTGGAATTGTCCAAGGGTTACTTGGGGATTTCCTTAATTTCTCTATAAGTATATTATTTTATATGTATGTAAAACTGCTATCAGCAGGCTGCACCCACACCAAGCACCTCGTGTGTGGCCTGTGGTGGTTGCTGGCTGTGGTTGTGGTGGTTTGAAGATGGCAGGGCGGCGCGCAAGATCGGGGGGGTTGGTGGTGGGTGAGGTGGCGGCGGGGCTGCGGTGGTCGGAGAGGGGGAGGGGCGGCGCGGCGCGTGGAGGCGCGTGACATGGGGGATTGGGTAGATCGGGTGACGAGGAACCTTTTTGGATTCGGCCGAAAAAGTTTTCCGGCGGCGGCGGCGTGGTGGCCGGCTGCCAGAAAATATGGGAGGGGGAAAGAGAGATATATGTTTGTGTGTGTTTACACTTTTCTAAAATGATTTAAAAGTATATAAATTTTATATATATACTAAACTTTTAAAACAAAGTGGCAAGGACAAAATAGTTTAGGGGTCCTAATGTAAATATAAATTGTAGTTTTTGTTAACTATCGATTCGGGACTCGTTTGAACTAGTTAACGGTCGATTCAAGGCACGAAACTTGCGCCATTGTTTTCCAAATCATTTTTCCGATAAAAATGAGTATTTACACGACTTTATTTCATAATTGTTTTATAACATTTATTTAAAACGTTTATTATCTATTTGTATATTTCCGATAAACTTTGTCCGTAAAATAATCTTTTACTCGAATATTTGCGTCTTCAACAAACGTTTTTTGAATAAAATCCTTAATATTTTATTAAATATTTTTATTTAATAAAATGCGATAATTAAATATAATTTAATTATTTTTCATGTTGGCACGCGTTGTGTGCGTTCTTCAAAATTTTTGCGTGGGTATTTTAGTCGCTTTCTGTTTGTTTTCGGGTCTCGGTCAAAACTAAAAAGTTGTCAGGATTGTCGTTTTACATCAAAATGCTTTAGAGTCCGAATCGTGAAAATGTGATTTAGTGGCTCGTTTTTGATAAATCAACTTAGGAATAACATATATCTCTTTTAAACATGTTCAGAAAAATTATTAGTTACGCGGTAATCACTTTTATGTGACAATAAAAGACCAAAAGTCAAAGAGTTACAGTACCTAGCCCTTAAAGAAATCTCGTCCCGAGATTAAAAATTTGTGTTAACCGTTTGTGTGACCAAGAAAAGATTTAAGATTTAATAAACCAGTTCTAAACATGACGCTGATAACGTTATTCAGCAAAATTTGGTGTTTCGACACTTCTTTATATACCAAAAAATTTGGCTAAGTTTGACCAGGATATTTAATCCATCAAAATGGGTATCTAAAAAAAATATCATTATAGATCTTATGATTGATAACCGCGTTATAAAGAAAGTCTCTTAATAGTGAAAGCATCGAAGGAGAAAGTGTATTCGCGTGAGTATGTTTGTAGACAGTTTTGAATGTCCCAGGACGAAGTCTCGTTTCTGATATCTATAATGTAACACCCCCAAAATTTACAACAACGCAGCGGAATACCACTTTGGGGTGTTACTTCGTAATACACAGCAATAGATACAAGAGAACGACCTCTAGGTGTCGATTGAAAAATAACATTTGTTGATTCAATAAAAATCTGAATTTAATAATACATTTGTCCCATAATTGCATCACAGTGAAAAGCTTGTATGTATAGACTCCAATGCACATCAAATAATCCAAGCATCTAATTCACCTGAGAAAAACATGCTTAAAAGTGTCAACATTAAAGTTGGTGAGTTCATAAATTAGTTTAAATATGAATGTATTTATCCACTGTATCATCACAGTACCATGTAAAAATCCCAAAGATTTATAAAGAATGCATGACACATTTTATGTCACCAAAAGTACCAATCTTATCCCAAAGATTTATAAAGAATGCATGACACATTTTATGTCACCAAAAGTACCAATCTTATCCCAAAGATTTATAAAGAATGCATAACACATTTTATGAACAAAATGTTCCATGTATGTATTTGTTGGGGAGGCCCGATAGTCCCAACGATATAATCCGACATGTTATAACGTTCGTTCCCAGTGATAGCTAGTCACCCGAACGGGGGTTGTCAATCCCGAATAGATCTATTTTATATCATTCGCGTGGACATCACGCTATAATGTTCGTTCCCGGCGATCGCTAATCACTATGAACAGGGATCCACACACCGAATAGATCTATTTCATACATTCGCGTTCACCCTTCCAGTGATTTACAGTTCTTGACTCTTTGTGACGTAGACTGGTATGTTCCCAATTTGGCTATAAGTAGTGAAGTGATACAAATTATGGTATTATACTCCAGTTATCGGTTGTCCCCTCAAGATCACTGTTCGGGCAGTAATGTAAAAAATATGTTATCCCGTTACCGGTGTCCCCTCCAAAAACACCGGGCAGTAATTTTGTTGTTATCAGTTCAATCAGCCGAAGCTAATCCGAAATCATTTCAAATGTAAAGTATGCATTTGTGACCAAAAATGAAGTCAAATAATGTATCCCATAGCGAGCTATGCAAAATAGTATGTAACCAATTTATAATCAAACATGTAGATGCAATTTGTAAACAAGCATGTTCTCACCCCGAATATATGTAAAATCAGTAAAACATGGGGCTATAAACTCACCTTGATCAAAATCCCTTAAAACAATCACATTGTTTATAAGATAAACGAGTAAGTATAGAAAGTTTGTAGACAAGATGTTCCCTCGCGGGTTATAAAACATTCAAAATATTGAAAAGCGAGGCTATGAACTCACATTGATTAAAGACCACGATCAATTAATCCAATTAAATCACAACTGAATCTGCAACGATCTCGACCACGACCTATAATTATGTCGTTCGATTATAATACACGTATTAAATACGATCAACGATGCGTACATCGTTACCACAAAATCATACATATTTTATATGTATACGTACATATATACATGTGATGAGAAATCCACTTGCGCGTCTTTAAACCTTAACCCTTAGTATATTTTATGTATATATACTATTTTCCGTCCAATCCTAACTTATCTCAATATTTACAGAAAGTTACTATTTTTAGACCTTCCGTTTTTAGAACCGAATAATGATCTTAAAACTATTAATTGAAATAATATATTAATCGACCTTTAATTCATCATTCAAAATCGTACTCATAATGTATTAATATTAATTAAAATATCCGTTGACTTTTACGTTGACCCGCTATATCTTAACTTTTAAAGCAGACAATCCTCGCGGCAAAGTAAAACGTCATTACGAACAACTTTCGTGTTTCGCCGGAAGGCTGAAACGGGCTCGAAAGTGCTCAAATCGTTTAATCAATAGATATGTCAGATTTAATATATTAAAAATAACTTATTTTCTATTAAAGTATATATTTCGATTTCGTTCCAGTTTATTCGTTATTAAGAGTTAGAAGTCCCGTTTTATGTCTAAACGTCCGTAAAAATATAATTTGTTATCTTTTGTAAACCAAAGTCTAACTTATCAAAGTCTCGAATTTCGAATCTCATGTTCTATTTTCTGATTTAAATTACTCGCGATATAAAGGCACTAAAGTCCATTTTTAGTCCAATTCTCGTCTCAAATATGTCTAATATCACTTATACATTAATATCAGTCTCGTTTTAATATTAATATCATATTTTAACTAGACCGCGCAAGTTCTAATATTTTTCATCACATTATATATAAATCGATTAAATGAAACAATTTATATATTTTCGCGTTAACTAAACTCACTTTATTTCGGTGTCAACACACTCAAACGCGACGCACCCCGGCTGATGGACAGCCAAACGCACCCTTGTGCGTGGCTGTTAAGCCAAACGCACCCTTAGGCTATTTTGACAGCCAAACGCACCCTTGTGCGTTTCTGTCTAAACCAAACACACCCTTTTGTGTTATAACCCAAACCAACCCTTTTTCCCCGGCTGTTTGGCAGCCTACCAAACGCACCCTTGTGGTTGTTAAACTCAACCCGATGCACCCTCCCCTCGTGGCTTTCTTGCTGCCACCCAAACCAAACACGCCCTTGGGGTGGGCTGCCACAGAAAACAACACCCCTTGTGGTTATAACCCTTAACCCGACCCGACAACCCTTGCCCCGGCTGTCCCGAGCCAAACCAAACACCCCGGCTGTTTTTGACAGCCAAACCCAACAGCCCCTCGGCTGTTTTACCAAACCCGAACAAATAAACACCCCTCTTACTTTTATAACCCAACTCGACCCCGGCTGTGACACGAACCAAACAACCCTTCGGTGGTTGTTTTATACACGAACCAAACCCATGCCCGACTCGGCTAGACCCGGCTGCCCCGCAAACCAAAGCACCCTCATCGGGTGTTAACCCGGCTGTTACCACAACAACTCGACACCCCTCCCCCCGGCTGTTAATAAGCCGAACCAACAAACACACCCCCGCTGCCCCGTAGTCAACCCGAACAAACGCGCACCCTAGTGATTGTTAACCCTCAACCCGACCACCCCGGCTGTTTGACAGCCATGACGACACCCCCAAACGTACCCTTTTCCGGTGAAAACCAAACCCACAACAAACACCCCGTGTGGTGTTTTAACAAACCAACCGCACCCTCTTGGTGCTAAGCCGAAACCACACGCACCCTTTTTGGTATTTTAAACCCGAACGCACCCCGCTGTTAACCCGCAACCAAACGGACCCCTTTTAGTTGTTAATAAAACCACACGCACCCTTTGAGGTGGCTGTTGTGGTGGTTCCGGAAAAATCCCGCCGGAAAAGTTTTCCGGCGAGTGTGGTGGTCGCGGCTAGGTGGCCGGTTAGTGAGAGAGAGAGAGTTAGTGAGAGTGTGTGTGTTATATGTATGTATATGAAATAAATATATATAATTAGATATATATATTAAAACTTTTAAATTAAAATGACAAGTTGAAATAGTGTAGGGGTTAAGAGTGTAACATTTTAGGTATAGTTTTTATAAAAACGGTTCGGGGACTCGTTTGAGCGACTTAACGGATGATTCAAATCTCGAAACTTGCGCCATTGTTTTAAATTTATTTTTTGATTAAATGAGTATATATGTGATATATTTCAGGAAATATTTTATAACATTTAAATAAAATTCTGTTATTCCTTTTATGAAACAGGTTTCGCTCTTCCGTCCGAAAGAAAATGGATTTCAACTCGAATAGTCCGTGTTTTCAAAAACGTTTTAATTAAAATGATGAAATAATTATTTAGATATTTTTATTAAAAATAAATACTGATATATTAAAACACAAATTTAATTGTTTTTGTGTGTCCCGAGTTGTATTTGCTCTGAATAATGTTTGCGTGCTGTTTTAGCCTTTTCCGGCTCGTTTCCAGGTCTCGGGCTAAACTAAAAAGTTGTCAGGAAGTCATTCAACATCAATTGCTTAGAGTCCGAGTCGTGTAATCGTGTTTTGAAATTGATGTTCTTATAAGTCAAGCATAGACCTTAAAAAGTAAAAGATTGACATCGTTTCATACTTAATTCGAAAATTCTGATGTTACTGTACTACCCCTTAAAGAAATCTTCGTCCGAGACTTTAATTTTGTGTTATCCGATTGTGTGACGAGAATAGTTTAAAATATGATAAACCCTTCTAAGCAAGACGATGATAAACTTTCTTCAGCAAGTTTAGATGTTTCGACTCTTCTCAAACATACCATAAGCTTGGATAAGTTGACTCCCGAATTATAATCCATCAGGTAGATATTTTTTAGAAAAAATATCGTCACAAGTTTTATGATTGATATAACACCATGGGAATCGCTCTTACGAACATCCCGCTTACTCAGACCAGTATTTGTCTGCTTTGCCCTCATCGCTCACCGACTTTGCCTTTTGTGTTCCTTTTGCTTGGGACTTCCCGCAGGTCAACCCAAAACAGTTGCTACTCTCACTCAAGCAAACGCTCAACTTGCCAGTTCTTGGCAGTATAGGATGTACTTGCGTACTACGTCTTCCTACTATGTGGCTCCGAAATGAATAGTTTCCTAACTATCTGTTTCGTCGATAGGTGTTTATCTCGTTTTTAGGGGAAGTTGCTAACATATTGGCATAAGGTTGTATAGTCGGGATCGCGCCTCCTGGTCCAACAACCGTGGACCATGACGTCAATACTTTAACACAATGGTGACGGGTTATTGCTCTCAGTCTGTTGCTCGCACAGACAGTCGGTTGATTTCTAGGACTTGCAATGTAATAAGTACCATTACTTGAAGAATGAGATATGTAGCTCGCAAATGAGGCCTTTAGATTTTTGCGGAGTGACAGTCACTTTTGTCGCTTCCAAACCTTTTTAACGGATTCTGATGGATTTTCAGTTTTCAGGTTTTATACTGTGTCAATATCGGAATTACCATTAAGCCCAATCATTTTATAATTTTTATTACATAAAGAAGCGTCCAATTTTTGTAAAGTAAGAATGCTAAAATTATGGTTCGGTTGATTTATAATTTATTTATTTAAATGATGAGGAGTCCCTTTCCTTTTATATAAAAGATTATAAATCATTCCTACTTAATAATTCCCGGTGCAATACGCGTACTCTCATAACCTTCAAGGTAGTTGACATGACGATGCATGTGCTCTAATGAGTATGGGACGAGTGATTTAAAACTCGTCTTTGGAAGTAGGGAGTAGAATAACTGCCAGGCGGGATCAAATAAGTTCAAGAGAATGTATGAGTACTCTGGTTAGAGTAAATAGGTGAAAGATCTCTATAAACAAATCAGTATAGTGATACATTGCCATATCGATCCTATCCTATTACAAGTCCCGCCTATACAAGACTTGCAATATTTAGATTCGTACACATTTCCATGTAAACAGAATTATAACGGCTATCGCGTAATACGATATTATATAAAGTTATGAAGAAAAATAATATTCTTAGAGACCATTGTTTAACTTACAATGTCTGAGAAACAAAATCGAGAACCATTGTGAACTCACAATGTTGACATATAATTGAGACCATTGTGAAACTAACAATGTCTGAAGAATCGCTCCGGTATTTATAGAAATAACTCCCTATATAAATAATCGTATCGATATACGCGAAAGGAAGCATGCATATATATATCATATATATGTATGCCACGTAAGCACTCAATGCAGTCAAGTATTGAAAGACATATGCAAGTAGTGAGTATTGCACTTTGAAAATGTTTGTTGTGTTGCAATTATTTGTGAAAACGGGTATAGTCTAGGGTAAAATAAGCAACCTAGTTCTCTATACCATTGCTCTCGATACCATTCTGTACAACTCCCCAAAAAATCACATAAAGCAGCGAATACCAAATGGTGTTGTTACTTCGTATTACATAGCAATAGATTCAAGAGAAAAGACCTCTTAGGGTGTGTTGAATAATAACATTTGTGGATTCAATTAAAAATCTGAATTTATAATACATTTGTCTCTTAATTTGCATCACAATGGTAATGTTGAATGTAAAGACTCCTTGCACAATCCAAATAGTCCAAGCATCTAATCCATCCTGAGAAAAACATGCTTACATGTGTCAAAATTAAAGTTGGTGAGTTTCTTATTTGTTAACTTATAAATGTAATCCTACCTGTGATGTCATCTGAATTCACAGAGTTCTATTGTAAAAATATCTCAAAGGATTTTTAAAGAATGCATAAACACATTTTATATCACCATAAGTACCAATCTGTTAACCCAAAGATTTTATAAAGAATGCTGACAAATGTAATGTCACCAAAATGTTCCAAGTATGGTAAGTGTCGGGGGGGCCCTGATCGACGTCCCCCAACATGATGACATGTTATAACGTTCGTTTTCTGGTGATAGCTAATACACCCGATGGGGTTGGCAATAACGTATAAATCTATAATGTTCGTGTACCAGGTGATCGCTAATCACCTTTACCTCCTCCGAACAGGGATCCACATCCGAATAGATCTATTTCATAACATTCGCGCTCACCCTCCAAGGGTTTTTTGATTTTACCAAAGTTCATGACGCTGTGTGACGTAGACATAGTAGTACCATAATTTTGGGCAGGGATAAAATAATGCGGTATATGTATCTCCGTTTTTAAAAAAAACCTGGTGTCCCTCCAAAGAACAATGGCTGTATGTAATGTGTATATACTCCGTTACCGGGTTGTCCCCTCCAAGAACACCGAGGAAGTAATGTAAAATTTGTTACTCCCGTTACGGTGTCCCCTCATGATCACACCGTGGCTGTTAGTTTAATTGCTATAAGTTCAATTAGCCTAAGCTAACCCGAATTTATTTCAAATGTTAAAGTATGCATTTGTGACCAAAATGAAGTCAAATAATGTAACCCATAGCGAACTTTGCTCAAATAGTATGTATACCAGATTCGTAAACAATTCCTGATAATGATTTGTAAACAAGCATGGTCTCACCCCATATATTATGTTTATAAACGAGGTTAAAAAAGTTGGGGTAGAAACTCACAAATCCTTTAAAAACATTAAATTGTTTTTTAAGAGAAACCAAATTTAAGATTTTGTAGGACAAGCTTGTATCCCCCTCGCGGGGTTATTATTACATTCAAAAAGATTGATAATAGCGTGTGACCGTTGAATAACATGATTTTTATTTATATGGACCTTAACAGTTATTTATATCCAATTTTGTTTTCTCTCATAACTATATCTGAATCTGCCAACGTTCTGACCTCGTACCTATTTTTTTGTCGCTCGATGTGTTAGAACAGTTGTATATATCTGTGTCTATCGTTGCGTACCGTCGTGCACGTTTTCATACATATTGTGAGCATGGGCTGTCTTAGAAACTTGGGTGGTGATAATCCTCCTGGCGCGTGCTTTTAACCTGTAATCCTGGTGTGGAGTTGGTTTGAGTGTCTGTGTTGCGGGAAAACAGGGAAATTGCTGTTGGGATATCCTTGTGTCGTAAGGGGATTAGACGGCGGTTAGTTTTATTTGGCTGGTCGTTCTTTAGGGAGGCGGGGAGACGGTGGTAAGGCGGGATATAACTGGACGCGAAAGTGTGCTTAATGGGTTGGGATGTTTTGAGGGTGGGGGTTGTGGGTGGTTTCTTGTACAGTGTGGTGTTCTGTTTGGGGTGTAGAGGTGGGGGTCGCTGTGGCGGCGGTGTTGTAGTGGGTGTTGGAACGGGGTGTGGAAAGTTTATAGGCCTCTGGAATTATTTGGGTGTGTTGGGCGGGTGTGGGGTGTGTTTTACTGGATGTATTTGTGTTTGGTGGTGATTAAAATCTCGGGATTTTTTTACCCGAGGAAGAACCGATTAGAAAATCTAAAACGAGAAGACCGAAATACAAAAGAAAAAAATATAAATGAGATCTTATGTTTTGTTTTTTGATAGAGTTAGAAGTCCCGTTTTATGTCTAAACGTCCGTAAAAATATAATTTGTTATATTTTATAAACCAAAGTCTATGTTATCGAAACCTCGAATCCCAAATCTCATGTTCTATTTTCTGATTTAAATCGTTCATTATAAAAAGGCACTAAAGTCCATTTTTAGTCCAATTCTCGTCTAAAGCACATCTAATATCGCTTATATATCAATATAAGTCCCGTTTTAATATTAATTTCATATTTTAACTTAGACCGCGCAAGTTATACCGGATTTTATCACATATAATCAATTTATAATATAATGAAATAATTTAATACTTTTAAACTAAACGCACCCTTTTTCGGTGATAACCACAAGAACCAAACGCCCCTTTTGTGGGCTGTTCTTACCACAAAACGAACGCACCCTTGTGCGTGGCTGAGACAGCCAAACGCACCCTTATGCGTGGCTGTCCAGCGGACTAAAACAAACACACGTTCGGCTGTTAAAACAGCCAACCAAACGTCCCTAGCTGCTGTTGCAGCCAAACGCACCCTATGTGGTTGTTAACCCTTAACCAACCAAACACTCTCGACGCCCCCAGCTGTCCCAACAGCCAACCCCAAACGCACGCACCCTACTCGCTGTTATAAACACCAAACGCACCCTAATCTATTCCAAACCAAACACACCCTTTTTGGCTGTTTTGGTGCGGCTGACCCGGAACCAAAACGCACCCCTTTTCGGCTGTACCCCCGGCTGTCAAACGCACCCCTTGGGTGTTAAACCCACAGCCAAAAGCACCCGCTGCGTTTCTGGAGATTAACCTGAACGCACCCTTGTTGTTACAAACCAAACCCACAAACAAACGCACCCTGTCGATGAATAAACAAACCCGACGCAAACCAACCCGACCCGGCTGTTTTACAGCCCAACCAACGCACCCTCGTCGGCTGTGAACCCAAACCAACGCACCTTAGGCTGTCCCGCAGCCAAACCCGACGCCCCTTGGTTGTTATAACCATAACCCGAACCCACCCACACCCTTGTGGTGGTTTTCACCACAAACAAACAAACACGCCCTTCGTGGCTGTTAACATCAACCAAACGCACCCTTGGGGTGGGCTGTCACCGAAGACAACACCCCTCGTGGTGGTGTTATATACCGAAACTAACCACCCCTTGCTGGTGCAACAAACCACACGCACCCTCTTGGTGCTAAACCCAATCCACACGCACCCCTCTTGGCCAAAAACTACACCGAACGCACCCTTAAGGTGGCTGCGGTGATGGCGTGGGTGGTGGGATGGTGGTGACGAGTTGATAATGGTGGTGGGGTTTTGATAATGAGGATGGAGGTATGATGATGATGATGATGGTGGGCTGTCGATGGTGGTGGCAGTGGGGTGGTGGAAGTGGCGCGTGGGAGAGAGTGAGTTGGTGGATCGGATAGATCGAAGGATGGGGAGTCTTTTTGGTCTTCGCCGGATATGTCCGCCGGAAAAGTTTTCCGGCGGCGGCGAGTGGTGGCCGGCGGCGGGGGAGCTCGCCGGAGAAGAAGGGTGGGATAGAGAGTGAGTTTGTATAAGTGTGTGTTTTTATAAAAGATGGAAATGAAATGATATGAGATGAAATGAAATGTTTATATATATATAAAACTAAAATGACAAGTTATAATAGTTGAGGGGTTTAAAGTGTAACATTTTTGGTATAGTTTTTATAAAAACGGTTCGGGACTCATTTGAGCGACCTAACGGACGATTCAACTCTCGAAACTTGCGCCATTGTTTTTCAAATCATTTTTCCGATAAAAAAGAGTATTCGCTTGATAATATTTCATAAATATTTTATAACATTTAATAAAATATCTGTTATTCCTTTTATGAACTGGTTTCGCTTCGTCCGAAATACAAATGGATTTCAACTCGAATAGTCGCGTTTTCAAAAACGCTTTTAATTAAAAATGATGAATAATTTATTTAATATTTTTATTAAATAAATACTGATAACTAAAAACAAATTTAATTGTTTTTGTGTGTCCGCGTTGTATACTGTTCGAATAATGTTTGCGGTGCTGTTTTAGCCCTTTTTGGCTCGTTTCCAGGTCTCGGGAAAAACTAAAAAGTTGTCAGGAATGTCATTCCACGTCAAATTGCTTTAGAGTCCGAGTCGTGAAAACGTGATTTAGATGATCGTTCTTATAAGTCAAGCCAAACCCAAAAAGTCAAAGATTGACATCGTCATTCAAAAATTCGAAAATTCTCGGATGTTACACAAATCATTAAACATGATTAGTGATCAAGAAAATAATTTTTTTCTTAAATCTTATACTTCCACAAAAATGTTTTTATAAAAATATAAAAACAAATTATTTATTAATTAAAAGAAATGTTTTATTAAAAACATAA
>BQNB010016497.1:32882-71523 GCA_026074375.1 Tanacetum coccineum
CAAACTTTTAAAACGCTAATTAACCGGTAAAACTATTCAACCCCCCCCCCTTCTAGTTTCTACATCTTTGAATTAAAACGAGATGGGTGAAAGGTTTGGAAATGGGTGATGAGTTTAGAGAGTTTGAAGGTAGAGGCTACTGGTTAGAGGGAGTAAGACTTGATTTCCGTATCTGATCCAGTCAGACATCTATCATCTTCCGGCGTCTGACCCTTGAAGAAAAAACAAACAACCAAAACATTTGACCTCGTTTGAATGGTCAGACGTCTGATTCATATGTTTTTGGCAAAACCAAACACACCCTAAGCCTATCACTTGTCTGATAAAGAAACAAAGATATCTGACAGGCTTATACAACATATCTAATACATGCATCAGATAACATTCTTCCATATATCCAGCTGCATTCCAACAATCTTATGTAAGCAGCTTCACTCATCACTTAATTCACCCATATTGCACTAAGACTATAGCTTCATAACTACATTTCCTGATCACCTTCCAACCAAGAACATTCAGCCATATGGCAGAGAAGACATACTGCCAAACACCCCTTTAAAACTTTCAGACACCAATAGTATAATGTGAAGTTGTGAAGTGTGAACTAGCAAAATCTTCACGTTTTTTCTTTGTTTTTATCAATTCGTATGTCAAATTAACCTTTTCCAACTCACACCAAAAACTAAATTTTTATGTCAATTTGCTATTTTAAATAAAAATAATCGTCAAGAAAATCTTTGTACGCACCTAAGGGTCAAAACCTTTGGTCTATTGGTATGTACATCAACCTAGAGGTTGCAAGTTCAAGCCTTGCTGAAAGCATTTGTGAAATATATTGTAAGATGGATAGTGAAGGGTGTGAAAAAAAATTTCGTTCTAAAAAATATAAAAAATTCTTTTTAATCTGAGATACAATACACGTGCTTTTGTAAAGAAGAAGCATGTTTAATGGGTTGTTCCTTTGATTTATAAATCTTTTAGCAACACATAATCCATATTTCGGTCTATAGGCATTATTAGGTTTTTGGTCGGACGGAAACGAAAAGACCAAAAATTGATCCAAAACCCCGGACCGTGGACCGGACCGCGGTCCGGTCCGTCAGTCCGGTTTTCCAGTCCGGTCCGGTCCACCGGTCTATTTGCTCAGCCCTAGTGCAGGGTGTGAAAAAAAAATTTCGTTCTAAAAAATATAAAAAATTCTTTTTAATCTGAGATACAATACACGTGCTTTTGTAAAGAAGAAGCATGTTTAATGGGTTGTTCCTTTGATTTATAAATCTTTTAGCAACACATAATCCATATTTAGCGAGTTTAATATTTGACCGAACACCTTTTTGATCTTTTGATCTCCTTTCATTTAAGTATTTTTACTTAAAATTTAGTAGAATAGTGACAACAACCTCAATTTGAAGCACATGTCATGATGGTTACATGACCTTATTTGAAAGTCATTTTAGGAATTGGTAGTTATCTTGAACAGTAAGTTCTCGAGTATTCAGTTTCCAAATATAGAAAGTAGAAGATAGTGGAAAAAGAAAATTAGTTCACAATGGTGACAATCATGTAGAAGTTGGGTATCCCTAACCATTTGACAGGGCCGGCCCTGGTACCGGGCAAGGTGGGCGACGGCCCAGGGCAACAAATTTGTGGGGGCATCAAATTCTAGGTTCATATATATATTGGGTAGAAAGAAATCAAGAATATATGAAAGAGATTTGAGATTTTTTTCTGATAGAAATGGAGGAAAATGATACAAGGAAGAAGATAGATACATCGAGGAAAGAGAAAGATAAAATAAAAAAGGCTTATGATATATGTCCCCCTAAATCACCATTTGTACCCTCGGGTTTTTTCTGTTTTTTTTTGTATTTTTATAATTTTGTATATGTTATAAAACTGTGACACGGAAAAAACGGAATGAAAAATATAAAGTTTAACAGGTCAAAAGTATGAAACTGTCAAAAATTACAAAACAAAAACTAATAAAAAACTGCGTTGCACTGTAAAAAAGAAAGTACAAAAGAAATCTTTTGTACCTTATTGGCACTATTCATGAGCGAGGGTACCAACAGGGGTACTCAATAAAAAAATACAAAAAAAAAACTTGATGTTGTGTGGGATCACCCACGTGGGTAAGGGAGTAACTAAATTGTAAGCTTCATTACTCGTATAAAAATTCCAAATTTTAATCAAATGTAGTACTTGTTTGTATTTTTACCTTTTCACAAAATTTTACTTGTGGGCTTCTTAAATTGTGTGCTTCATTAGTTGTACAAAAGATCCAGTTTTTTGCAAAGTAGTACGTAAAAACTATGAATTCACCATAATATGTGTAATATGGATTAAATGCAGAGAAACTCAAAAAGTATTACTACCTCCGTCTCAAAATTATTGTCCACTTTTAACTTTTTAAGTCTTTTTTTTCTCAACTTTGACCTTAAATATTTTTGTTTGTGCTATTTAATATTTGATGCATAATATATGAATGGATTGAGTTTTAGATGTATTTTTCATTGATATAAATTTTATCAAGTATTATGTAACATAAACAAAATTATTTAAGGTCAAAGTTGACAAAGAAAGACTCAGAAAGTCAAAACTGGACAATAATTTTGAGACGGAGGTAGTAATTTTTTTTATCTTAAATAAGTGTTCAGTTTGACTTTTTAAAGTAAAACGGGTTTAACTTTAACCTTAAATATTTTTTTTTGTTATATAATACTTAAAAGAAAATTATACCAATGAAGATACACTTAAAACTCAGTCCATTCATATATTTTGCATGAAGTATTATATAACACACACAAAAATAGTTAAGATTATGTTAAACTAGTTTAATTCTAAAAAAGTCAAACTGTACACTTATTTTAAGACGGAGGTAGTAGTTTATTATATTATATATTATTATCTTACAATATTTGTTGATTATGTTATTAATTTTAAAGTGTTCGAACTCATAAGATTTATTTCATTTAGGGTGGATTATGGTATTTGTTTTTTATGATAGGGGCAATTTCATATCTTCTTTCATTTTAGTTGAAAATTTCATATATACTTAAATATGCATTAAAAACATTGTACATTATGCATTCAATAGTTGTACTTTGGGTATATATGAAATTAATCATCAAACTAGGGTGATATATGAAATTAATCCTTCATGATATGGTGATATTATTTTAGCGAATGTTGATTATGATGAGACAATATTTGTTTTTTTTTCTCAAGATACAAGCGATAACATTGTTTTAAGAGAGCCAGGTATCATAACTTGGCAACATCAAGTTTTTGCTGCCACGTCAGCGCCACATCAGCATAACACCAACACCAACACCACTCCCCTAATCATAACACCAAATAACACCACTCACCTCTTTATTTTCATAAAACCCCCTAAACAATTATTTTATTCTTTTAACAAACTAACCATTTCATTCATAAAATTCAAATACACATTACAATACTAAAAAAAACACACATTAAAAAAAATACCGAAATTAAAAAAAAAAAAAATAATACATTAACGAAATAAAAAAATACATTACGAAATTAAAAAAAAACATTACGAAATTAAAAAAAACATTTACGAAATTAAAAAAAAAAAACATTACGAAAATTAAAAAATATACATTATCGAAATTATAAAAAAAAAACTACTCGTACTTCGTTTCCTCGTCCTCGTCACCAATATCATTTTTCATTTTGTTTTTTGATCAATTTTTTTTGCTTCTTGATCCAATAAGCGTCGTTTCGTCAATTCTGGTGCATAGTAGTTGAAACATCAACTCCTCACAAACCGCATTTGTGTGCGGTCTTTTTCGGTTGAGCTTCGAAAGCCCTTTCGGAGCTTCCGTTTCAGACGAAGTCCTGCTCATTAAGCTCCCGAATTCGGGCGGAGCGTACTTTCACCGGTGTCGCCGTTGCGTCGGATTTGCTTTTCTTGGCGGGGCCGTTGTTGCCGGTTGAGGAATCGTGGTGTGCATCGTGACAGAATAGATCCTCCTAGCTAGCCCCGGCGTAGTCTCCGGGTTAAGTCAACTTGTTCCGGTGCGTCCCATTTCGGGTGGAATATCTCAAACGGCCCAAAAGCTCTTCTTGAGAAAACGCGACCCCTATATGGCTAGTCACGGTAATATTTGAGCCCGTTTTTCATATAATCCACATGTTTTCGCCACTTTACCCACACGTTTGGCCGTTTGTACGCGGCTGTTGAACTTTTGGCAATTGGCATTTCAACGTATGCCTTTTACTAGTAAACTTATCTTCGTTCGGTTTTGAAATTTTTCAGACTTGATCTCGTTCAAAATCTGATACCAAAAGGTCTCATGCTTTTGTGACCTACCGACATTTATATCTTCGGAAACGGCCACGTAACATGTTGCAAGCAATTCTTTTCGACGGTAGCAACGGCCCCGCTGATACCGTGCTCTTGGGCTAGTCTTCACCATTTTTTCCCTTATGGCCTTTTTTCTTGCGACCCCTTTTTTTGTGCGAAGCGACTTATTGAGGCTTGAGTGAGTGTGTGGGAAGATTCTGAGTGGACATGATGGTTGTTTTGTTGTAGATTTATCTAACATCACGGTTTAGGATTTGTGATTGTTTGCCATCCGGAAAAAAAAAGCTTGTTGTTGTGCTGGTTGGTATTGTTGCAATGTTCGGGTCATCGAAAGGTGAGGAGATTCATGAAATGTTGTTGGAAATTCAGGACAATTTTTTTTATTGCAAAAAGTTGTATGTTTGTATTTGTAGAGTGGGATTTGTATGTGTTTTGTATTTAGGTAATGTGTTGTATATATAGTGAGTTGAGTGAGCGAGGGTAAAATGATTTTTTTTTAAAAATCAGCCGTATTTAGGGGGGGTTGGTAAAATGAATTATTTTTATTTTTGTTTATGTTTATTAATATAGCCGTTAGGGGCTTAAAATGAAACATTTCAAAATGGAGGGTAAGAGTAAAAATTAAATTTATAGCCGTTTTAGGGGGGTAAAAAATGATTTTTTTTTTAATAACAACCCCAACGCGAGTTGGCCGCCAACGCCGAGCCCAACGCCGTTGGCCATCGCGTGGTGGGGGGTTAGTAACGCGGACATCGCCGGCCAACGCCGGTTGCCCGGCGTTACTACACCGAGCTCCTAAGTGTTGTATTTTGAAATTGTAATTTGAAGTTTATAACTTATACCGTAACATATTATTTACTAATGGAAACTTGGCGTGAGGATGAGCGGCGCAACTTGCCTAGGTTAGAAATTTCTAAAGAAATCGTGTGTTGTTCGCTTACGAGGGGCATTTCTCTATCGCCTCGCCCAGGGCATTCGAAAACTCATGACCGGCCCTGCCATTTGATCTTTTTCAACTTGCCATATAAACAATTTGATAAAATTCGTTGCACATAGGTGTACCTCATAAAAAATGCGCATCATATATCATTGACAACTATCACATATAGTTTTCGTACTCGTATGAAATAGCTTATCATGGGATGTATTGTTTTTTTATAGATTTTTTCAAATAAATTTTTTTTTGGAACGGCAATTTGTGGCTACATGACCCCTAGCCCAGAAGGCGTAGCGAGCTCACACAACCAGGTTAGGTCCAGCCCAGAAGGCAATGACACCCTTCCCTTTACACACGCGGAAGGAAACCCCTATCGCCCTAGACAAGACTCGAACATGAGACCTTGCCTAGGAGGGTAAAACCTCCATACCATTGGACCAAATGCCCGTTGGTGATTTTTTCAAATATTTAGTTGTAAATCCATCGACGTTTTTTCTTCTATTTAAGAGTTCAAACGTTCATTTATGTGCTACCCGGACATTAAAAAAAAGTGTTTACTTACATGTCAAAAACTAAAAAAAAAAAAAAAACTAAAAAAACAAACTTTCTATCATACACAAGTTCACTCACGTTTGGTAACGTAAGAGAATTGAAATAAAAAATAATCACGAATAACATTCAGATAAATGGAATTGACACTGTGTTCTCGAGATTAAATTAGAGAAGAAAAGAAAAGAAAGGAAGGGGAACAAAAACATATTTGTGTTCTTGAGTTTTATTTTAATAAGAAAGGAAAAGAAAGGGAAGGAAAATGAAGGGAAATTTGAAGGTTTTTTGTTCTAAATTTTTCCTCTCATATTTGGGCGGATTGGGAAGGAAAGTGTTAAAATTGACAAATTTACCCTCATTTCTTCCACCACAGATAGTCTTCAACCACTGTGTAATCTTCATTTTTTCAAAATAAGAAACTTATAAAAGTCCTGCTGCAAAATGATGCATCGTTTTTTTATTCAGCGATTATTAGGGCTAGTGATTTCTTGGGCTTTCTTGGGTTTGCACATGGGCCAATTATATTCACGACACGGACCAACATAATTTTTATGCGAATTTTTACTTGTTAGTTTAATTAAAGAATATTTTAAATAAAAAAATATATTAATCACAAATGGCTTATTAAAAAAAATTAAATTAGTAGCAGATATTTTGCTTAAAGGGCATAAAAGTAAATTTTTATGTTTATTTTCTTTCTTTCTTTCCTACTAATTTCAAACTCGAAAACACAAGGTGCATACTAAATTTTCTTTCACTATATTTTCTTTTCCTTTGTTTTCACTCCTTTAATAACTCGAGAACATAGCGTGAATGAGAAATGCATAGAATTCCCATGTTTGATAACGCAATAGAATTGAAATAAAAAATAATCACGAATAATTTTCTTCTTTTGAAAAACTACAAATAAAAAGCGATAATACTACGACAATTTCACCATCATTTTTTCGTGTCAAGTTACTCGGGCCGCGTTAAGCCTATTCGGACTCGACCCCGATTAAGCCTATTCGGGTCGAGTTAATCGGGTCAAAAATTTTATTCGGGTGAATAAAGTAACCCGAATGCTAGATAGGTTCGGGTATCGGGTTGAAATTTTTTGGCTAACTCGGGTTCGAGTCGACCCAATAGACCCGAATAAAGATTTTTTTTAATATAAATTTTTTATTTAAAAGAGTAAAAAAAGGCATTTTTATTATATTCTACTCATACTCGGGTTGACCCGAACCCGAATGGACCCGACCCGAGTTGAACCGACCCGAATTGACCCGAACTCGAGTAACCGGAATTCAAATAAGGTCGGGTCCGGATATGAAATTTTTTGTCTTGACCCGAATTTGACCCGACCGAAATTGGCCCGAACCCTACCAGCCCGACCCGACTAACACCCTACTTGAAGCTAATACTACTAAAATTTGTGTGGTGTTGGTTCAAACCTCGTGAATTTGTCGGAAAAAAAATCGGCAACCATGATTAAAAAAATAATTAAAAAAAAAGCCATTTCTCTAAATTATATTATATTATATTATACTATATAACAATTACCGTAGTTTTTCTCTCACAATTGCAACAGTAATTGAACTTCAATACTTTTTTAATACGAATGAACAGTAACTAAATTAATAAGTAATTGTTCCTCTCTTCTTCCTCTTCTCACAACCTCCTTATTTAATTACTTTCAGCTGTGTGTATGAACCTATATAACAATTACCGTAGTTTTTCTCTCACAATTGCAACAGTAATTGAACTTCAATACTTTTTTAATACGAATGAACAGTAACTAAATTAATAAGTAATTGTTCCTCTCTTCTCCCTCTTCTCACAACCTCTTTATTTAATTACTTTCAGCTGTGTGTATGAACCTATATAGCAATTACCGTAGTTTTTCTCTCACAATTGCAACAGTAATTGAACTTCAATACTTTTTTAATACGAATGAACAATAACTAAATTAATAAGTAATTGTTCCTCTCTTCTTCCTCTTCTCACAACCTCCTTATTTAATTACTTTCAGCTGTGTGTATGAACAAACAGTGATAAACTGTTAAAATATTGTTATCACACATACAAGATCCCTTAAAAAATAGGTTTGCCGTAAATTTGTATACGTGTCTTCAAATTGATGTCACAAGGGATGACTAATATTTTCCATTTATTTGTGACTCATCAAATCCCACTTTTGCTGCTACTTCCCACCGATTCAGGCAAAAAAAAAACACACATACAGATTTAGATGGGAAACCCACCGGCCACCTCCTCCAATAGGTGCGATTTTTTTCTTCATGTTGTATTTCTTATTAATTTTTAATGATTGTTTAATTTTGTAGGTTTAAACCCTATCTTATTAAACTGATCTTTCTTAAATCTTGAATATGTGTATTCTTAACACGGATTCTAAATTTACCAAGCTTTGTTGAGGTTTGAACTAGGGATAATGTCACGTATGAAAATATATGTTGTTTTCTGGATTGAAAGTTTTTTTTTTTTTTTACCTGATTGAAAGTTTTTTTTTTAAAGTTTGTATTGCTTATTTAGTGGGTTTATGAAGAAAATGATTACAAGTTATTTTTTTTAGGATGTTCTTAGTTTTTGAAGAAAATGATGTTGGGAATGATGTTGCTTGTGGTGACAAAAAATGATTTGATCCTTTGACACATTGTACATAGACAAAAATCTTATTGAATGGTTTTTTAATTTCTTTTTATTTGATTAAATGGTATATTAACTGCTTTTTCGTGTAGATGCATTTAATTTGACTAATGAGGTGACTTTGTGATTGTTTTAACAGGATGCCATTGATGCAACATTAGCGTGGAGTATGGGCTGATCCGAGAAGAAAGGTAATGTACTTTCTAAAAAACCATCTTGTTTGGTTTTTTATTTTGTACAGGTGTACTGATGTTCCTTCTAATTTCTGAAAAAACGTTAAGCAATGCGGTTAACAAAGATTTAGGGGTTGATCACTTGGTAGTGATTATACAATGATAACCTTTCCGAGAATAAGCAATAAGCAGTTTTACCAAACAACTTGGAACGTATATCTGCTTATTATGCAAATAAGCTCTTAAAAGTATTCACTTTATTATTTTTCAAATATTATCCAAACATGCCCTTTGGCTTAGAAGTTTATGCGTTCTGAAAGCAAAAAAAACTGAACAAAGCAATGCGGGTTGTAAACTTAGATGTTGTTCGCTGCTTATTTGGTAATGATTTTACATATATATCTTTTTATTGAAATAAGCAAACAAGCATTTTTACCAAACAATTGAAACGTATCTGCTTATTTTGGAAATAAGCACTTAAAAGTATTGATTTTATTATTTGTCCGAAATTACCCAAACACTCCTCACTTCATACTTATAATATAGATACATGTTATTCGTTATTCATTTTGGAATTTAGTTTTGATATGATGTATCTATTAGTTTTATAGGAGAAATGATGTGTGGCTACAAGTGTTAATACCACCTAAGCTGGTATGATTTAAAATGTAGTTTCCGCTAAAAAAAATTAGGCTCATTTATGTGAGGTTTAGCATCGCATATTATGGTAAAATGTACCTAATAGGAGTATTTTTGATATTAGCCATGTATGTGTAGCGTTGTAGGGGTGAAGAGGAAACAAGGCATTTGTCTTTCTAAGATATAGAGTCAGAATTACAACCTTTGATAATATAATTGTTCCCATCTAAAAATGTTACTGTGATGTTTGATACTTTCTAATTTCATTGTTGTTTTTGTAACAAGTATTGTGAACTTGAGCTAACTTCTATTATCTTATCTATTGTAGCCAACTGACTGGACACACTATGATGGAGATTTAAGCAATCGCATGTATGCATATGGAGATACTATGAAAATAAAAAGGTACGTTGTAACTTCTCCTTAATTAATACATCATTTCCAAAAAAAATTCTTAGCAAATTTATGAAACAATCATCAGTAGTATAGTAACATTTGAAGTTCATTATAGAAATATGGTTAAGTACATGTAAATGATTCTCTTGGGTTTATACACTTGACTGTTGCTGCATGAGGGGTAAACTTTTGAAGGCAAATTGGCTCACAATCATATCGTTAATTCTGCTTATGTATGCTACATGTAACATGCATGAACGGAGGCGCATAACTCATAGGAGGTGCCCCCATAACAGGAGGCCTCGAAATCTAAGGCTACATCATAAAAAGTGGATTTTTTTTGCCAGAGTTTGCATAATGGGCGGGTTGGTTGGGTAAATGTGAAAGTTAGTTATTTAACAACACGGATGGGGTGGAACAGAACCAAAAGGGTAATAATCATTGGATCTGGAAAAGTTGTTTTTTTATTATCTCCAAAGATAACATGTTTACTACAACGGTTGCATACCGTTTGTTCATATTTTTTAGTCCAGAAACGTTTTGTCTTTTCTCTTTTCAGCTTCGTCAAATTTATCTGCAAGATTGCCTACATCATCGAACCTTGGCTCTAATGTAAACCTTAAACCATGAGAGGAGTGTGGGGCGTGTGATGCTAGCTTGCTGAAGTGGTTGGTCATTTTACTAAAGAAAAAAGGATATTTCTTCCTATTATGTCAGACGAGGTAAATCATTTTCCCAAATATCTCTGGAACCGTATCTACTATATAAACTGATCTGAACTTCTAAGAAAGACTATGGCCTATAAACTTGATATGTTGAAAGAGGCAAAAACAACAAAACCAGGAGTAATGAACATATGTCAACATATGACATCGATATAATCACATTACCATTTGAGATAACAGAACAATATTGAGAACCCTTAAAGTTTGTTATTAAAGGTGGGATGTTGTATATAAATGTACATAAGGTCTAGAGTCTTAAGAGATATATGAAATGCATTGTATAAATGTACATTGTTATCATAAAAATCTACACTTGCGAAAAAGAAAACGAAAAAAGAAGTCGTTAAAACAAACTACACCCCAAAGAATTGAGCTATGCACAAGAAAAAGTAAAAGAAGATGTTGGTCTTGGGGCAGGTTTAGAGGCCGTGGAAAAGAAGCTGGAAAAAGATGGAACATATTCTTCAAGGGAACAAGGAGAAGCTGATTGGCAGCTCGCTAGTGAAACTGATTTGCAAGATTTTCACTACACTATCTTTGAACATAAGTGGGCTGGAATTCAAGGGTTAGGAAGCAATTTGACAATGAGAAGTTGGCAAAGATTCTATTCTATTATTATTTTTGCTTGCAGCTGGAAACAACATGTTTTTAGTATGGACCTCTCTTTGAACATAGGATGATTTGGGATCCTAATAATTAGATGTTAAATTTTAGACGCTACACCATGGATAACAATTGTGTTTTTTGGGGGCGGGATTATTTAAAGAACCTATTTAATAGTTTTCTTTGATTGAATATTTTACATAGTTTTTCTTATTATATTTTCTTGGTCAACTATTTAGTAGTTTCTTTTATTATGTAATCTTAGTCAACAAGATAAGTCTATTATAAATAGACCATTAGGATTGTAATTGTTATTATGTTGAATGATAAAGAATATTGATTTGCTAATCAATTGGGGAGTCGGTTTATCTCACTAATATAAACCATTGGGGGGTTGGTTTATCTCATCAAAATAGACCATTTATCTTGTTTATTTGTTCTT
The DNA here is from genome assembly GCA_026074375.1 of Tanacetum coccineum. Taxonomy (NCBI): domain Eukaryota; kingdom Viridiplantae; phylum Streptophyta; class Magnoliopsida; order Asterales; family Asteraceae; genus Tanacetum; species Tanacetum coccineum. The sequence goes on from BQNB010016497.1 coordinate 44,329, forward strand.
TTATCTCTTTAATCGATTCGGTTCGTATCAGCTGCATCATACAAAGTGTATTTTTTTGCCAAAGTTTGCATAATGGGCGGGTTGGTTGGGTAAATGTGAAAGATAGTTATTTAACAAAAACGGATAGGGTGGAACTGAACCAAAAGGGTAATAATCATTGGATCCGGACAAGTTGTCTTTTTATTATCTCCAAAGATAACATGTTTACTACAACAGATGCATACCGTTTGTACATATTTTTTAGTCCAGAAACATTTTGTCTTTTCTCTTTTCAGCTTCATCAAATTGATCTGCAGGATTGACTACATCATCAAACCTTGGCTCTAATGTAAACCTTAAACCATGAGAGGAGTGTGGGGCGTGTGATGCTAGCTTGCTAAAGTGGCTGGTCTTTTTACTAAAGAAAAAAGGATATTTCTTCCTATTATGTCAGACGAGGTAAATCATTTTCCCAACTATCTCTGGAACCATATCCACTATATAAACTGATCTGAACTTCTAAGAAAAACTATGGCCTATAAACTTGATATGTTGAAAGAAGCGAAAACAACAAAACCAGGAGTAATAAACATATGTCAACATATGACAAAGATATAATCGCATTACCATTTGAGATAACAGAACAATATTGAGAACCCTTAAAGTTTGTTATTAAAGGTGGGATGTTGTATATAAATGTACATAAGGTCTAGAGTCTTAAGAGATATATGAAATGCATTGTATAAATGTACATTGTTATCATAAAAATCTACACTTGCGAAAAAGAAAACGAAAAAAGAAGTCGTTAAAACAAACTACGCACTATACATCATTGCAAACAAATAAACATTCAGCCGAAAAACAGTTTATGTGCACTATACAAGTCGTGTAAAGAGCTTTAGCATTGTTATAAGTTTTAGGGGCTGTTTGGGATTGTTAATTATAAATGTTACTGTTATGAATTTATATCTTAATGGAAGAAACATTGGAGCCTTTCTGCATAATGGTTTATGTTGGGTCGATGTATGGTTCTATTAGACAATATAGCAATTATAGCATTATTTGATGGTCAATTTATCATTTAAAAAAAACGTAAACTCAAAAAACAATTTAAGGGTGTATTTGGTTTTGCTGAAATGGGGGTTGTGAAATCGATGTATTTGGTTGTTGAAACAGGTGCTGAAATGGGTGGGTTTGGGTGCTTAAGTGAGGGCTGAAATTAGTGTGATTGGTGTTGAGATGGCTGTGTTTGGGTGCTGAAATGGATAGGTTTGAGTGCTCAAATGGAGGCTGGAATGGCTGGGTTTTTGTGCTGAAATGGGTGTGTTTGGGTGGGCTGAAATGGGTGGGTTTAGGTGCTCATATGAGGGCTGAAATGGGTCGGTTTATTCTAGAGACAATCTACATGTGGATTTTCTAACAATTGTGCCCTTACTAGGTAACTTAATGAGTGTTTGGCTAGAGCTTATTTGAGAGACGGATGGTCGAGATACTACTTCATAAAACACTCATCTTCTTTGTCATGTCGAATGAATACCTCGATTGCATATCATGTTTAAAAATGTGAGTTGTTCTAATGTTGCAACGGCTGCAAGATTTTTTGTTTCTTTTTATCGCATCTTCACATGTTACTGATTTAACAAGTGCAACACTAATTTAGGAGCATTCACATAAATCAGTGATTTTCATTGATGTATGTTAATACCTAATAGTAATCGTTATACAATCTAATGTACGTGTTGTTTTTTTGTCTTTCAGGTACTATACCTGGCCGTTGGCACTTCCATGTTACGGCATTGTGACTGTTGCAACAATCTTCATGGTTTACATCAGTCTTAATTTTATGGAAACCCCATCTCCAACATCTCTGAACTCAATATGGTAAGTTACTTTTCACTTAGTTCAGTAATGTTTGACAAAAAGGGAATGTACACTTACGTCTCCTTTCATTACAAAGTAAAGAGTAATGCCGTAAGCATGTGGAACTGAATAAACCAAAAGGTCCTTCCTGACATGCGCTAAAACCTCTACCGGTCAAAGCACATTCGACTCATTATCTCATCAACCCTATTTTCAACTTAAAGAATAAAGGAATGAGTAGTTGGAGTTCCATCTACTTGATTCAAATCATTACAATTTGACTTGAGCTTAAATGATTTAATCAAGTAAAAGTAGCATAAAATATCAAAAAAGTCGATTTCAATTTGTGTTTGGCTATGAATGAAAAAGTAACATGTCTTTGAAGTTACTTATGCTACATTAGTATCGGTTATATAACATTGAGTGCATGCCTGCTCATGGTGTGTATTTGTGCAAGAAAAATAACATATAAGCAGAGCGTGCACATATAGAACTGAAAGGGATTATATTAAACTTTCTCAATTTTTCCTAAGCGAGTTTCCAAAAAGTGAACCAAGATACGCACATAATCGAAATAGATTCTGGGTAATATTGTAGAGGACCAGAAATCTAATGGGAGATAGGTGTAGTATGTATGAGTACACTAAAACTTAAAAGATACATTCTCTTCGTTTTTGTTCTTAGAGTGAGAAGGAAAAACCAGAGAGGTAGTAATTTGCATCTTGACCCATATATGAGCAACAAATAAAAAACACCCTCTTTTTTAATACTTTCTTTTTCGTAAATTTGCAGGTTACTTTCTTTGGGGCAGCACGAAAAGATTTTCTAAAACCTGATTGTAAGTTACGAGTTTGCTATAAACATTGGTATGACTTTAAAAAGATATTGAATAACTAAATAAAAACTAGGATGTTAAATAATAATTGGTTAACTATGAGGCCATAACCTCCTATCAAGAAATTCGTATTTTAAGATCCACATAATAATAAACTGAGTAAGTATGTTTTAACCTTGCCACTTTAGTTGTAATTGTTAATGTGTAATTTTGTGACTACTTCGACTGCAGTTCTTTTGGATATATCAAGGAGCAGAGTATGGTGATTATGCATAAGTTATCCATGCATTGTTACTTTAGTTGTCCATGCATTGATAGGTTTTTACTTTTCATATGGCATATTGCAAAATGCATGTGGCATTTTTTAAAGGACGTAATCCATGGTCTGGGTAAATGATTGTCAAGGGACAACTGAAGAGCAACTAATCTTTTGTATGTTTTGTAAGCTAATGATAAGTGTAAACTTTTGGATTTCAATGGAGTTTTATGTGATAGGTTTGGCAAAAGTTTCATCTGCAATTGTCCAGATTTAAATTTGTGACAAATGTTTTGTTAAAGTTGAATTGTTTGACATAGGCAGCTAAAATGAGATGGCCTAAGTTGTTTGTTGAAGTTGATTCTTCTTTTGAAGATTTAACATGTCAATACGGTTATGAAGCTTTTAGTCAATCTCGGTCAAAGTGGGTCATTACAAGTTTAGTCAATTTGGGTAAAAATGGGAAATTTTTAATAGCTACACTTTAGAATCATGTACATGCTGTAACATTGAGGTATGCCTGCTGCAACACGTTTCTGCAAATGCTGCCACCATTAAAACCTTTATAATAAAAAACGTTTTATACAAAACGTGCCGCAGCGAAGCACGGGTTCCAAAATCTTGTTCTCTACAAAAACAATAAAAATGAGGGTGATAAATACACTACCATTTCTCTACAATTCTCAACTAAAGTTCTCTTGAATTCTGTGCATTTTTATTTCTCACTACCAAACAAGAGAATTGAATCCAATCCCATTTCTTGTATTTATTTTCTTTCTACCAAACAAACCCAAGTGTTGCGTTTGTTTGAATATGGATCCTTAGCCCTTAGACAAATCACAACAAATAAAATTTACACAATTACACTTACATAATATCATGTTCCACTAAAAACACGTGACCTGACATTATATCTCCTATAGATTTCTAAAATTAGAAAAATAATGTTGAAAAACGTTTGTTTAACCCCTTAAATCATGCAAATATGCCCAGATTATGTGCTTAATCGTTTGTTTTTGTGTTTTTAGCACTTGGATGGATTTTGGAGGAAATACACGTGACTTGAGCTCAATTGGAAAAGAAACGCACAAGACTACGACTCTACACCAAATCCTTTGAAGAAATCATGCATACAAAGGGTGGAGACGGCTTCGCAAGTTCCAAGCGATGGCGTCACGATTTATAAAGCGACGACGTCAGAGATTTGACGACGGTGTCAGAACGAAGCCGACGTAAAGAAACCCTAGAAGATTCGGCGTCATAAGATAAAGAAGACTATTCCACTTGCGCACGAAGTATCAGATATTGTTTTGATCATAACTCCTTCATACGAACTCGGATTCTGATGATTCAATAGCCCACGCGATCGCATCGAAAACATCTACAACCTAGTGAAAGATGATGTCATGACGGCGTCGGGATTTTCTAAACAGCATCGGGATTGCTGACCTAGGGTTTTCTTATAAATATAGCCTCATAACTTCGTTTTTATTAAGCCCACAACCCTAAGTCAGATTCTAGGGTTTGGGTAGGTGTTTTTCCAGCAACTTAGGAGGTATTATTCTATTCATAAACATCTTGTAATGGTTTGGATCCTTGATTATATCTTTATTATGTCTTCAATTCTTATTGTTGATTATTCTTATTCAAGTATGCTTGGCTAATTCTTCTAGTGTTTGTGGGATTGCATGAAACTTGTCAATAATTAATTAGATCTTATTGTTTTCTTATTGATGTTATGGATCTTCTATATTCATCATGAAGGCGTGACAAATTCAATGAGTTTAATTGATTTTAGTTTATAATTCTTATCTCCTATTGCTTCTTGTTGATGGATGTGCGCGTTAAGCTTTAGAAAAATAGCCATAAGATATTAAATTGGCATAAACGTCTAGGGAGACGCGAGAAGTGTAGAAAGGATACCCTCTGGTAACAGTCTTCATACTACCTTGCCCCCAATATGGTTGATCTCTCTTAAGTGTTTTAATGCATGTGATATATTCTTAGGGGCCTTGTAATAGTCTTCATACTACCTTACTTGTGCGTTGCCTTAACAGAATATTACATAGACGGCAGGTTCGTGCAATTTGTTCATGAATTAGGAAATACTTACACATATCATCACAAGTGTGACAAAGCAATAGGTAAAATTGGATAACTAGCAAATAGTAGTGTATCCCACGTAAATATGCTTCGTTGTTTAATTTTCCTCTACGCTATTAGATTAGATTTAGACTTAGTAGTTAATTAGTTTAAAACAAACCAACCTTCAAAACCGAGATTCACTTGTTTTCATAAAATATAAAAACACAAAAATAATCTTCCTTTAACCCCTAGACCTTAGTGAACATTCGATCCGACCTTCACAATGCTATTCTCCTAGAGAACAATAACAACCATCGAGTCTTGTATATACTACACTACAACGATTAGGCGCACTGCCTAGGGAGTTGTAAAACTTCTTGTTGAAGTCTAACGACAACCGCATCAAGTTTTTGGCGCCGCTGCGTGGGGAATACCATAGGTTTCGGATTCAATCTAGCTTAGGTCTACTCACAAGATTCCTATCAAGTGAGATTTAATTTCGTGTCAATTAGCTTTCTCATAGTCTATCTCTTCTTTATGTAGTTGTTCGTAAATATGTCATTCGTCACCATGGCGGATGAAATCACACTTGAGTCGTTAACGGAAGAACAATTTGAGTGCTTCATAGAATATTACCATGAAAATTATCCAGAAGATTTTAAAAGCGACTTAGAGAATCTTGAGGAAATATATAAAATGATGAATGGTGGAGTAGAATATCCTCGCACACATAGTACCTCACCTAGTGAAACCTATGCACCATAGAATCCTTCACCTAGGTTAGATCTCTTTGAACAACCTCCGTGTTTAGGATCAACTTTTGTTAGTGAGGCCCTACATCAACTATTTTCATCACTTTCTTGATATCCTTGAAAATTATAATCTAATGGATGATGAACCAATGTGGGTTGCCGACCGTGTTGTCGCTCCGACTCCCGGTTCCGCAATCACCATTCTTGAAACCGCAAATGAATTTGCCATTAAGGGTAACCACTTGACTCTTGTCAAAGGAAACCAATTCGATGGTAGAATTAAAACCGATCCGCATAAAAACATTCACGAATTCCTCAGAATATGCGATATGTTTAGAATACAGAGACACCGAAAATGAGGTCGTCCGCCTGATGATGTTTCCCCTATCACTCACGGGTGAAGCAAAAACATGGCTGAATGAACTCAACGAAGGAACTATCAAAACATGGGATGAACTTCAAACCGCTTTCATTAGCCGATTCTTTCCCCCAGCTCTTTTCGATCGACTCCTTAGAGAAATCCCAGCCTTTTCTCAACATGAAAATGAAACCTTAACTGAAGCTTGGCTCCGTATGAAAGAAATGCTCAGCAATTGCCATGGTCACAATCTATCCAAAGGCAATATCATTAAAATCTTTTACCACGGTCTCAACGAAATAACCCAAGAAGTCTTAAATGCCGTAGTTGGTGGTATTTTCCTCTATAAAACACCAAACCAAGCTTATCAGCTTCTCGAAGACAAAGTCTTACTCAAGCTCAACTGGGCTAAAAACCAAAAATCTAAACCATCTCTTAAGAAAACCATTGCTTTCACCGATAAAGGTAGCAGTAATTCTAACACTGATAAAATTACGGCCCGAATGGATGCCATGACCATGAAAATTGATGCTTAGTATAAAGAATTTCAATCTTGCTCAAAACAACCAAACCCCGATCATAACGATGATGACATACCTATGTCCCGTGAAGAATAATCCAAATTCATGTAAACCTTCCATCGTACTCGTTTTTACAATGATTACCGAGACCGTGACTCAAATCGCGATAATTAGCGTTCAAGCGGAAAAAATGATTACAATCGAGATAACTATCAATCTAATGATAAACCTGACCTTCAAAAACAATTAAGCGGTTTTATAAAAGCTTAACAATCAACCAATTCTTTTGTCAAAGATACTTTTATGGATCTCAAAACCAAACTCGAAACAACAACCAAAAATCATCAAGCCTCAATCCAAAATCTCGAAGTTAAATTCGACAGATTTGCTGACAAGTAATCTGCTCGATCTGTTCCTAGTAACACTCTACCTAACCCAAAAGGTAGCTCATACAAAACCTTATCAACCACCACAAGCTCGAAATAAGTAGGTAAATGTTGTATTTACGCGGATTGGTAAATCCTATGACACACCTATCAACCCAAATGATCAACCCAACAATTCCGAAACTCCTATCATCTTTGATAGTGATGATGAAGATGAATAAACTACACCTCAACCCAAACCTAAAGATCCAAAACTGGTCAAAGAAAACCTAAAACCTAAACCATATAAACCAAAGATTCCATATCCTTAACGCCTTAAAAAAGAGAAAATGGAAGCTCAATATGGAAACTTCCTCGACATGATTCGAGCCGTTCGAATCAATGTTCCTCTTGTCGACGTTTTAGCAGGAATGCCAAACTATGGCAAATTTCTTAAAGAACTTGTTAGCAATAAACATAAGCTCGAACAAATTTTAGCCACTTTCCTGAGCGATGAAAGTTCTGCTTTAATCCAAAACAAAGTTCCACCAAAACTTGGAGACCCCAGAAGTTTCCTCATTCCATATAATTTCAACAAAGCTTTCTCATGTGATGCTTTAGCCAATCTTGGTGCTAGCATTAATCTCATGTCGTATTCTCTATATGCTAATTTATCTCTTGAAACTCTCAAACCTACTAAAATAAGTGTAAGATTAGCTGACAGATCATTCTAATACCCTGTTAGAATAGCTAAAAATATGCTTGTTGAAGATGGAAAATTCACCTTTCCTGTAGATTTCGTTATTCTCGAAATGAAAGAAGACAGTAAAGTTCCTCTAATCTTAGGGAGACCTTTCCTCCATACTACCGATGCAGTAATTTGAGTTAAGCAAAAACAACTCAATCTTGGAGTTGGTACCAAAAGCATAACTTTTAATATGGATTCTGCAATGAAACACTCCTATTCAAACGATGATACATGCTTCAGTATTGACGTTATCGATGAAATATTAGAAGAAGATTTCGATGCTGTTCTCGACGAAGGTAGTAAAATCCTTCATTCCATCGAAGGAACTAAAATGCATGTCATGGTTAGATGCATGTGATGAGCCTATAGGTGATCTAGATATAATGGAGGATAAGGTGGATAATTCAAGCCCACAAAGTACCCCACAAGTCCTCCCATCATTTGAGGTATACACACCGCCCGCGACTTACCTGAAAGAAGTAGATGAAACTATAGGAATCCTGATGGAGGTAGAACCTTTGGACCACACAAGACTAGAGGATTTAGGCTTGAATACTTGTATTCATGACCTATTTCTTAGTTCTAGGGAAATTCCTAGCGTTGATGAACCGGAGCCTCAACTTTTACCTAATTTTTCACCCTTAGATGTAAATATAGGAGACAAAAGAGGAACCAACCCACCTATCAACCCATATAGTCCGGTTAATATTAGGATGAAGGTAGTAAAATCGTTGACCATTCATACGCCACCTTCACCCCACGTGGCATACTTCCATCGAAATAGTGTGTATCACTACTATCACCTGCACTTGACCTTAAGTGTAGGGGAGACCCACCTTTTACGCGTTAAATAAGCATAGAGTCAGGCTCGTGACTCGAACAAAAACAAGCGCTTATTAGGAGGCAACCCAATCTATTATTTTCTTGCATATTAGGTGTGTCTTGTGTCTTGTGTGTCTTGTGTATTTGTTTTGAGTCATATGATTGTGTTAACTATTTTTGTGGTTTTTGCAGTAAATTTTGCAGGAAATAACTAATGGGAACTTGCGTGCAGGAATTTTTGAAAAAAAGAAAAAAAATTATTCTTTACAGACCCTGGAGACGGCGTCAGGATTAATCTTGACGGCGTCGCCATGCCTGCTACAAGAAAATTCGATTTAATTTAATTTTTGAGAAATTAATCTTGTATGATTTTTGGAATTTGTATTTTTTCTAAAAACCTGCAAGAAACCACAATTAAATTAACACATTCATCTTATTCTTTATTTGTTTTCGTAGAGTCTAAACCTAGTTAATGAGGTTGTATTTGTCATTCACCCGTGGATTTTACGCTGGTGTAGTTGTCTTTGTCTTTGATTACAGGTTATATTTGATGAGAAGAAGCTTGTAAGTTCTTAGGAAGTTTCATTAGACGATTCTTGGAGGACGATTTAACCAGTTATCTCATGTTTCTTCTCCATTATTGAGCAAACCAGGGGAGTACTAGTTTCTTTTACTTGTTTTTTTCCCTTTATTCGTTTATACGGGTACTTCTATAGAACATTGGGGACAATGTTCATCTTAAGTGTAGGGGGAAATAAGCCTTAGAAACTATCCCTTCAATTGCAATTTGCTTGTTTCTTAAAATGATGCGTAATATACCGAAACATAGCGTAAAAGGTAATTTTGACCCAAAATTTTAAAAAAAATTATGACACACACCAAAGAAAATCGAGTATTAATAGCGTCTCATGGATAGGAATGTATATGACTAGCACAAAAACCCTCAAAATTTCACCCAAAAAATGTGAGGTTCGCCTTTAGATCTTAGGAATTCGGGTATCAATTTTTGATACCCAACATAACTTATACCTTTAGCTTTCTTGAGTTAAGGTTTGAATGCAGTCATATGTTTCTATTCCATCGTTATGGATGTGTACATATGGTCTTTGTCGCCTTTTCTGGAGCATTGGTATCGGTATTAAATTATATGAGTGTACCGATAGTATATTAAATTCTAAAACTTATTTTTGTGATGCATCTTGAGACCGCATAGTGAGTATTAGGATTTGCTAGATAAGAGGCACTAGGGTTAACCCATGTTTTAAACCTGTAATTGTTATGATGGTCACATCGACTATATATCTATCCCACACCCTTGCCATGCACCCAATATTAGTGCAGGATACCCTAGTACAACTCTCCGAGCCTATCCTTTTCATGGTTCTCGTAATTTTCTGGTTAAGCCGGACTATTAATGAAGAGCATTTTCACTCTTGAACCAATTGTTACACCCAAATCACCTTAGCCTACCTTGTATGTACTCACTTTTAGTACATTATTGTTTTAACCTAAGTTAATTATTAAGTACACGGTTGCTAAGTCCTTGTCCTTGTAAATACTGTTTTGGGACGATTGGGATTCATGGTAGTATTTATCTTATGAAGAATTGGGAAATAAGTAATTTACTACCCCTAATAGAGCTCAATAGCTCCATGTTATGTTGACCCACCTTAATTCAGGTCATTAGTTAGATTGTAAACATCGAGTAAGTAAAAGTTCAAGTGTAGGGGTGCATCTATAAACCCCCATGATGTATTATATGTTTAGGCAATGGCAGAACAAAAGTGTACAAGAAAAAAAAATGTATATACAAAAAAGAGTAAAAAAAATGTGCGGGCTGCCATTTGCTTATGTTATGTTTATTATAGAGTCAAGAAAAGAAAAAGAAAGAGATGGATGTAGAGTTTTGTAGAGTTTGTATATCTTTTCCGAGTCTTTGGCTTAGCAACCAAACCAGCGTGTATTCTTATAAATAATTAGTTAACCCTTTCACTCCAAATTCACCCAAAAGTCACTCCCCAAATGTATCCCATCCATTTCCGTTTCCGTTAATATTATCATACACCTACACCCCACAACACTTTAAAAGACCTTTTTAATAGTAATGATTAATACTCACGCCCAACGGTGGAGGTTTGATCCTTTATCAAGCCTATGGTAATTTATATGTTATGGCAGGTAATGAGTGTTAATTTTCCGTTTCCCATAGTTGTTATAATTTATTATACACCCGAGTGAAAGAGAGAATTTCAAACACTTACGTGAGTTGCTAGTATATGCTTTCCGTGCTTTTAATTACGAGGTCTAGAAGGTTGTGTAGTAAGATGCTTTTAAAGAGTAAGTTAAATGACCCCCATATTGCTATTGTCTAGGTAGAAAAGCCTATTTGCTTGAGGACAAGCAAATCCCAAGTGTAGGGGTATTTGATGAGGTGTCATTTTATATACTATTTCAGGGCCATTTAACCCCTTAAATCATGCAAATATGCCCAGATTATTTGCTTAATCATTTGTTTTCAGGTTTTTAGCACTTGGATGGTATTTAGTGGAAATACACGTGACTTGGGCTCATTTGGAGAAGAAACAGGAAAGACTATGACTCTACACCAAATCCTTTGAAGAAATCATGCATACAGAGCGTGGAGACGGCGTCGCGAGTTCCAAGCGACGGCGTCACGATTTATAAAGCGACGGCATCAAAGATTTAACGACAGCATCAAAACGAAGCCGACCTAAAGAAACCCTAGAAGATTCGTTGTCACAAGATAAAGAAGACTATTCTACTTGCGCGCGAAGTATCAGATATTGTTTTGATCTTAACTCCTTGATACGAACTCGGATTCTGACGATTCAATAGCCCACGCGATCGCAGAGAGAAAATCTACAACCTAGAGAAAGATGACGACACGACGGCATCGATATTTTCTCCGACGGCGTCGGGATTGCCAACCTAGGGTTTTCCTATAAATATAGCCTCATAACTTCGTTTTTATTAAGCCCCCAACCCTAAGTCTGATTCTAGGGTTCGGGTAGTTGTTTTTCCAGCAGCTTAGAAGACCTAATCACTCCATAAACATCTTGTAATGGTTTGATTATCACTTATATCTTAATTCATGTCTTTAATTCCTTTTGTTGATTATGATTTCTCTTGTTTGAGTATGCTTGGCTAGAGGTCTTATTCCATTCATAAACATCTTGTAATGGTTTGGATCCTTGATTATATCTTTATTATGTCTTCAATTCTTATTGTTGATTGTTCTTATTCAAGTATGCTTGGCTAATTCATCTAGTGTTTATTTGGGATTGCATGAAACTTTTTAATAATTGATTAGATCTTATTGTTTTCCTATTAATGTTATGGATCTTCTATATTTATCATGAAGGCGTGACAAATTCAATGCGTTTAATTGATTTTAGTTTATAATTCTTATCTCCTATTGCTTCTTATTGATGGATGTGCGCGTTAGGCTTTAGAAAACTAGCCATAAGATATTAAATTCGCATAGACCTTTAAGGAAACACGAGAAGTGTAGAAAGGATACCATCTGGTAATAGTCTTTATACTACCTTACCCTCAATATGGTTGATCCCTGTTAAGTGTTTTAATGCATGTGATATACTCTTAGGGGCCTTGTAATAGTCTTCATACTACCTTACTTGCGCGTTGCCTTAACAGAATATTACATAGACGACAGGTTCGTGCAATTCGTTCATGAATTAGGAAATACTTACACAGATCATCATAAGTGTGACAAAGCAATAGGTAGAATTGGATAGCTAGCAAGGAGTAGTGCATCCCAGATAAATACGCTTCGTTGTATAATTGTCCTCCATGCCATTAGATTAGATTTATAATTAGTAGTTAATTAGTTTAAAACAAACCAACCTTTAAAATCGAGATTTACTTGCTTTCATGAAATATAAAAACACAAAAATAATCTTCCTTCAACCCCTAGACCTTAGTGAACATTCGATCCGACCTTTACAGTGCTATTCCCCTAGAGAACAATAACAACCCCCGAGTCTTGCCTATACTACACTACAATGATTAGGTGCACTGCCTAGGGAGTTGTAAAACTTCTTGTTGAAGTCTAACGACGACCGTATCAAGCTCAAGAACATTTACCAACGGGTCGTGACCGTTCAAAGGCCAAGAAGAAATCATCTGCTTCCTCTCGTAAGAGATCTTCTTCATTTGTTGATTTGGTAGCTGGCAAATACTTGGGCCTTAAGTCGACAAAATGGGAAAAGATGCAGGAGCAACAAGACTCCTACATACAGTTGAAGAATCAGGAGTTGGATATCGAGAAGGCAGGGTGTGGAAACTAGAAGGGGGGTTGGATAGTTTACAGGTTAATTACCATTTTAAACTTTTACTTCTGAAATTGTTAGATTCGAGTATATGCTTAATCAATCAACAATATGAACCAATTAAGATAATTATCTACTTGTAATAACTACACAAATAATATAAAGAGATAAAGGAAAGAATGATCAAACCAAGACACCAAGATTTATAGTGGTTCAGATACAAAGCTCTTATTCGCCCTACTCCACTCCTCGAGTATCCGACTTGAGATTTCACAATGTCAACAAGCTCCCTTCAGGCGGAGAAAACCGTTTACACGTCGCTTACGGTATTTTCTGACACTAAATGTTGAGTCCTAATCTTAGCTAGAACCAATTTATCAGATTCACAAAATCACACAAGATAATCAAAATAGAGATTTGGATCTTAGAATAAGAGAGTAGAGATCACTAATCTACAATACTTCGTTTCTTGACGAATACGAGTGTTCTTATCTTGCACTTGATAGAAGAAGGAAGAAGGTAGAATATGAGATTTGATCACTTAAAACAAGATTAAAATATGTTAGTGATCGAGAGATTTAGTGAGAGAAAGAATATTTTTAAAGAGAGAAAGATAGATGAAAAATTCATGCAAAGAGGTCTGTTTTTCTGTTGAGAATAGTGCAGTATTTATAGCCAGAAAATCCCAACAGCATCTGGTGACGGTCCTGGCAGTCCTAGATATATCTGGGGGCCGCCTAACCACTAAGGGGGCCGCCACTAGACTGACGCTCCCTTTTTTGTCTTTTTATGGGGAGGGTTGATCCTAGTATGTTATTTTTTGTTTGGGGGGAAAACTGAATTCAAATTTTATGTTATTAATAAACATTATTTTTATTAATAAAACTATTTTGTGTATTTTTGTAAAAAATAGTTTTGTAGAAATGTGATGGTTAACAAGAAAAATTATTTTCTTGATCACTAATCATGTTTAATGATTTGTTTATCCATACCTTAAGTGGTTTATGTCGAAATGAAAGTTTACGATTAATAACATGTAAACGCTTATTTTTATCGTGAATGTTTTTACATTTTGTCATCTTCAAAACGTAGAGGAGTCGAAAAAATATAAATACCATTTTTAGGCATTATTTGTATTAACAATCTACCCCTTTTTGATGATGACAAAATATAAACTCATTTAGTATAAAAATAATTTTTTTAAGTTATTAATGAGTTTTAATCAATTTCTCCCCCTTTTTGTCGAATCCAAAAAGGTGTATCGTCGAATTATAGAGAGAAAGAAATCGATGATTCCAAGACTCCCCCTTGATGTATACTCCCCCTTGTTTGGGGCACCAAGGGATCGAGCATATGATATTTTGATACAAAACCAAGTTAAAAATTGTAGGTCCAGCCCTAGATAGATCTTTACGCCTGTTGAGGTTGTAGAACACTTATGTAACAAGTAGCTCTAAGAGAGACTCTAACAAATGAAACTATTGTTTACGCGGAATATAAACAACAGAGTTAAAGAATTACTAAAAACAACGATCCTCTATGGATCTTTTCTATTGATAATAAATGTGTTTTTCTAATGAATCTAATCAGTTACATTCATCTAAGCCGTAAGTTTCTTAAATACACATGAAACCCTAACTAAAAGCTAAAGTGATAAGGGTTATCACTTCCTAGGATATCTCATGCATATCCCTATCACCAACTAACTTTACTAACAACCCGAAGTAAGCATAATACTACCAGGACTAATATTGTACTACCAGCAAGAATAACTTTTGTACTGCCAGTACTAACTATACTACTATCCGTTTCTATCTATTACAAAATTCTTAACAATCCTCCCCTAAACTTGAATTTGACATAGTTAACTTCAAGTTTCTAGATAGATCTTTCGTTGAAAGCACCAGAGGATTGAACAGCTACATCTTGAAACCACCTCCAAAAGCAAGCTTCAGAACCTTTGAATCAGCAACAAGAAACTCAGCATCGAAACATGGACAGCAACAGGATCACCACAGCTACATAAATGGGTTTGATGAGCCTTTACCAAGTAGCCATTCACTCTTGGGCTAGTCAGTCCATTGGCACCCAGAAAGGGTCAAATCCATGGAGAACTGAAACCATTTTCAACTCTTTAGTACTTGAAACATAGGCGAGTTGAGATCCCTAATGATTTTTGGCAAACCATCACAGCCATCAACGGATTTGATTTAGTCTTTACCAAGAGCCGTACCCTCTTGGACTAGCCACTTTTCATTCCAAGAATATGGCAAGTGAAAACCATCCAGTTTTGGGTAACCTGGCAACCATCAACGGATTTTATAAGCCTTTACCACATAACCGTTTGCTTGTGGGCTAGACAATCCTTGGGACCCAGAAAGGGTTACTCCCATGGTGGATTGCAAACCATCTCAACTTATTGGTACGTTAAACATCAGTCAGTTGAGGGACTCTATGATTTTAAGCAAATCATTAAAGCTATATCAATTCATTATGGTCATAGACCTGGGAATTGAAACCAAACCTCAATTAATTCTAGCCATAAAGGCCTGGCAATTGAGAGCCATAGAGTGTTGCACCAAAAAAAATATTTTTCGTTAAAGATTGTGCCATAAAACCAGTTTATCAACTTAGATCAATGAAAGACAAAGATGAGCCTTAAAAAAAACGAAAATGCTCATCTGCAGTTTAAAAACCAAGTGATCCAGTTCCAAAAGAGTATAACCAAAACGCCAAGATTTCCATCGAGACAAAACACCATTTACAACAAAGCTGCACAAAAATATAAAAAAAGAAAACAACAAAAGAAATTAAAAAAAAACAAAAAAAACATGAGTATATAACAAACTTAACTATCCAGTCATGTACCTTAGGATGCCTTAAATCTGAAAATCTGTGCGCTCTTTAGAAAGGCAATCAACTTGAACTGCAAGTGTAAGTTTCTTACCCCACTGTGTCTTGACAAATTTCCAGCTGATGATCAAGCATCCGTTCGATAAGGTTGACAGAGAGAGGATACTTCTTGTCGACAAATTATTTGTGTACCACGAGACCATTAACTGTCTCCAACACATGAACACCAGAATAAGAATACAACTTCCAGCTTTGAATGCTCCAAGTGTTTTGGTTCTGCCAAACATCACTACCATCATTCACTTCAGGTGAATCTATCAAAACCTTAAAGATCTCCCAAAGAACAGACATCTCCCGCAGCTTTGACTGATCCTGATAAATGTCATCACACGGCCATAAAATATGGTCTTCAAGTCTGCGCGAGTAAACCAAGTGATGTTCTCTCTAAGACTTGGTTAAGCATTGCGAGGATTGTCTATCTGTGATGACATTGATCCAGCCTTAATCCGTAGGCAAAAGTTCAGTCAACAAACAACATGCAAAAATTAACGGGGATGTAGTATCTTCATCAGAAGCAGATTCTAGCATCGGAAGCATACTTAAGGCACACATTTTTTTTTATTATTCTTTGCTCTTTCGTGTTCGAGCTTCAGGAATCTCGTTCTTCAATAGGAATGGTAGAGTGAGAAGGATGAACACCTTTGCAACCTAATCGCTTCTTCCTGGTACCAACCTTCTTGTGTGTATAAGCAGTGGAAGAAGGAACTTCAACATCCTCTATTGGAGCTTTCTGAGAAGAGTCTTCCACACGATGGTTTGTTGTGAATCAGCTATGGAACCATCAGGCTTTGGAGCTTCGTTGATTTGGACTTCTTCGAACTAGGGGGCTTGCTCCAAATTGCACCAGTCTTTGTTAAGAGACCTCCTTGGGTTTTGTAGATTGTAAGTCTTGCAGGCAACTGTTCTGATTTTGTCAAATTCAGTTTTGAGTTGAGCATCAAAAAATGACTTCACATGCTTCATGGTCCATCCCGGCCGGTCGAGTTATAAATAGCGGAGCTCTTTGATTCTTCACAAAGGTTTTCGCATTTATAAGCCTTTTGTTGTGCAAAGGTCATAGGCTTATTCAGCTTGTCCTGAAACCTCTGTGCAGCAAACTCTCTTCTTCTTTTAGCAATCAGAGCTACCATTCTTTCAGCAAAGTTATCGTGAGTGAATCGGGACCCAAAAGATCAACAGTAAGTCCTTGATTTGCATGAACTTGACCCATTATGTCATTCTAATTCAGTTTCCGTATCAGTATTTTCGCTTGAATTCAATACATCTTGTTGTCCTGGTTCGGTTTTCATTTGAGGAATGTTGTTTCCTAGTGCATCTTCTTCCCTCTCTCTTTCCAACTCAGCCTTCTCTTCTTCATACAATTTCTCCTAGCAGCTTTTTACTAAGCAATGTTTCCTCTCTTGCCTTAATTGTCTTTCTTTGACTGGAGGGTCTTCTTCCATCAAAGGAGATTTACCATTGTTGAAAGGATCAGCAGAAGGACCAGGAGTAGCACCAGCAAGAACATCAGAATCACCAGCAAACTCACCAGAAGGAATATTGGAACTAGGTGGAATAGCATCTTCATGAGAACCACCAGTAGGAACAGCTGAATCAGCAGCAGCTGTAGCAGCTGCCTTAGCTAGCTTGATAAGAGGATCCACATCTTGCTCAGCATCCTCTTCTTTGTCAGAATCAGTCATCACAAGCTTCCTTTTCCTACCTTTAAGTTTATCCACCAACAATTTCACCTTTTTACCAGCTTTCCTTCTACCCTTGAACAGCAGCTTGTGTGCGTTAAGTTCAGATTCTTGAGTATTCACTTTCTGCACAAGAGTGGACACTAGAGAAGACAAAGTTGTTAGTTTATTAAGGTCCTCAGCACCTCCTGAGGTTGTACCTTCAGGTGGAGCTTGAGTGGACCTAGGAGGTGAGGTATGAAAAGAACCTCCCATTGTTTCATCTTCTACATTTGTGGAAGTGAATTGGTCAGGAGCAGACTCATGAGGTCTTGAAGAAGATGCAATGTTGGGATCTGAAGAGTGACCCTGCTCATTCACTGGAGCACTAGAAGTAGTAGTGGTTGGTCTGGGTGGTGTGGATTCATGATCATGAGAGTGATCTCGGGTCATTAGTGATAGTCTTAAGGGACAGTCTGATGGGTTAGATGGTGCAGCGTTCCCACTGAACTTTCATCCTGTATCATAGCAGTCTTGAGTGGGGGTAGCATTGTACCCAAAAGTTGGCATGGGTGTTCTTGAAAAATTTTAAACCTCATGTTAGCAAAATTTTGGCTTGTGTCAGTTTAAAAGCATGATATGGTTTGGTATTCTATAGGTTCAATTTCCAAAATCATATTGAAGAAGAAAGCCTTAGGAAACATCAAAACAACTTTTTAGGAATGTTGATGGTTGTGGGTTTAACCACCCCTTTGAAAATATAGATTGACCAATTATACCTCCTCCTCTCAATCAAACAAATAATAGCAATAGCTAATTGGCTTCCAAATTGATCCTAGCTACCTGATTTGGTACTGAGATAATGCATGATAGTGTGAACTAAGAACCTCCATTGAGTTGGAGGTATTTGCGTGTTTTTAAGGAAGGTCAGCTTGCTTCACTGGGGTATCCAGATTGTCCATACCTAAGTATATGTCAGCTATAGGCATGTCCTCAACACCACCCCCATCATTTAATTGAAGTTGGCTCCTAACTAATGATTCAGTAATAGTATAGGGAGTCCTATCAATGGTGGCCAATATAGCTGGAGGGCCTTCCTCAGAAGCTCTGAGAGAGGCCGTTGACCAGAACTGTTTGACCAACGAGTCATAGATGATGGGGGTCTATGGGTTAATTAGCCCTTAACTATGTACGCGAACCCCACAAATAGTCAAGAAACTTCGATGATAATAGGTACTCCTTTTGGTTTCTCCTAGAAACCCACGTGTATATGCTCATCACGTACTTCTGTCTTACGGCCATTGATTTGATGATGACTGGTATGTGTTTAATTACACATACCTTTTACCTTTAAAAACGAGCTAAAATAACCAAAAACGGACTTAAAATGCCAAATATATGCTTGTTTTGCTAATTGTGTTGTGCAGGAACGGATATCTAAGAAAAGGACGAAAAACGAAGCCAAATCGACAAAAACAGAATGGACTGGAAAAGACAAAGTCAAGACAAAAGGCCCAAAGTGTGAAAAAGTTAACCAAAGTCAACCCGACAAATCAGAGTCAAACCAAAAGTGAAGAAAAAATAAGTTTAGGGGCAAACTTGCCAAGTCCCAACTTATTTTATATGAAAGGGAAAAGAAGAAAATACTCACACCCCAAGGGCGGGCCTCCAAAACTGCCAATTGCCCAAAGTATTAAACCACAAGGGCCATTTCTTGATCATCCCTAGAAAGAAAGTTATACACCACAAGGATTTGTTGCTGTAAATAACTTAATAACAACGAGACTTTTTTCTGTCAAAGTCCCAAACTATCAAAAACGCTTGGACTCTTAACCTTGCTAAACAAAACTCATTATATCAAGAGGGACTTAACCTGCCAATCTCCCAGATCTTCACCCCAGTTTGATACTACTGCTACATCTCTTTCACGACCTTTCCAGCCCCAAATCTTACAAACCCCACCTCCTGTCCATATCAACCTCGTTGACCTCCCCACATCCATCCAAAACCATCACCAACACTTACCCCACCCCCCACATGGGTATGCCAAGCTGGCAATCCAAAAACCCACCAATTCGAATCAATGGTTGTTATAAATTTGTGTGGGCAGCAAGCTAAATCAATGGCCAGGATTGTTTGTGTTTTCTACACTCTCACAACAAGCACACAAGGCTCAAATGTGTCTACAAAGAAGCACACCCAGGAAGAAGACAAGAGAAGACCAAGACCTAAACCCTAACTTATTTGATATTTAAGCTTTTGTAAGCCAGTGTGGCAAGTTAGTTAGTTTTTAGTTTTTCATAGTGTGTAATTTTCTTTGAGTTCAGTTTTTAAGTCTTTTATGTACTTTTCTCTTTTAAGATTAATGAAAAGTAAGTTTCATGTTCTACTGTTTGTTCAAAATCCTTAAGATATTTTAAGTCATATAAGCTATTAATACAAGCCTTCTTATAAACTGTTTTTAAAACCTTTAATCAAAAATTTAAGAAAAATTCAAAAGAAAAAAATGGGTTACTTTTTGATCAAGCCATGGATGAATGAGCAAACTTGGAAGGCTCATTGGTATGCTTAGTCTAGCTTATTTATAAGCTTGGGTAGGTCTTAGAGCTTATTTAGGTATTCAAAATCCTGTTTTGAGCAAGGATCAAGGTATGCCTTCTCTTTAAATTTTTGCTTAAAATTACTGTAGCATTGCTTATTTTTAGCTTATTAATGTCTTATTATGCTTATTTGTGTTTAATGATGCTTAAAAATGCCTTTTAGTTGCTCTTATTGCATTTGCTTTTCATTTGCCAAAAAACTGTCTAATATAGCTTATATCTATCATTAGCTTATTAGCTTTTTAAAGTGCTTATTTGTTCTTGCTTTTCACTTTTTATTACTTAACCTTGCATGTTCAGAAGTAGTCTTTAAAAAATTAGTGTTTAATCAGTTTTTATAAAGGTTAAAATCGTTTTTTTTAGAATATTAAGGGGTGTTTGGGATAAGACCAAAATGGGTCAAAACAGGAGTGGTATGGGTTGGTGTCATATGGTTAGCTTTAGCTTAAGTCTTTAAGCTCTTTTTAGTTTGTTTTTCCAAAAATTTTAGTTCAAAAAAGTGTTTTTCAAGTTTTTATTTATTTCCTTAGAATCTGTTAGTTTTAAATAAGCTTTATGTGCCTATTTGCTTAAGCTTTAGAAAACTTAAGTCAAGTGCTATTAAGTGTGTCATTTGTGTGTGCTAAAAACCAATTAGCCAAGTCTTAGAGTCCTTAGTCCTTTCTTGTACACATTCTGTCAATACCAAAAGTTTTCACAAGTAAAAAGGTTTTCAAAAAGCTAAACTACCTATTTCCTTTGCAAAAATCAGCAGCTTTAAAGTGTTTTCAGGAGCTTAAAATTTGTGCACAAGCTCACCTTAAGCCATTCTCATTCTGTCTCAACTTTATTTTAACTTTTAAGCTTATTTGACAGCTTATTTTAAGCTGTCAAATTAAGCCCCCTTTGTTTATTGTATTTCCCCTGGTGCTAGACACCATTTTTAAGACCTTCTGTCCTAGCTTATTAGGGGGCCTCAGCCCAAGCTTTTGGCTTTTCTAAAAAGCCAATAAGCTCTTTTATTAAGCCCTAGCTTTGTAGACTTTAAGAAGCCCTCTAAGTAGCTTTAATTTAAGCCCAAAGTAGGCTTTTGACTGTTTCATTTAGTTTAGTTTAGTAAACTGCTTATTTTCTTTTTCTAGCTTATTAGGAGCTTATTAGTCATAGCTTTTTATTCCCTTTTACTTTTTTAGCTTGGTTTTCTGTTTGTCTTAGCTTATTAGTCCTTTTCCTTTGCTTATTGAGGGTTTAAAGCCCAAAGCCACAACCAGCAGTACTAACTCTTAAGTTAGTACTGCTGAGGGTTTAAGCTAATTTTTGGCTTATTGGGCTTATTCATTTGCTTATTTTTCTTGTTCCTAATGTTTGTGTGATAAGTTATGTTTGCTTATTAGTCCTTTACTTGTGCCTATTCTAGCTTAAAACTCAAAAAGGAAAAGCCACTTTTGCCTTAAAACTTGTTTAAGCTACTGTCCAAACAAAAAGCCCTTTTTTAGCTTATTTATAAGCTTTTACAAATTCTTGCAGTTATGAAAAATGTTAAGCTCAATGAGCTTAACAAGTTTGTTTAAAAAGTTTTCATAAAAAAAAGAGAGGAGACAAGGGGAAACCCGGGTGAGCAAGACTCGAACCCGGGTCTCAACCCTCGTACACCCCTCTTTTAATAACAAGCCTTACCGCTGCGCCCTTGGGACTTCTACGTTAGAGTCCCAAGTGGTTTAGTATTTACCCCTTTTTTGGCCTTTAAAGCTATAAGCTGTTTCCAGCTTATTTTCGGCTTATTTATAAGCCGAACTTTGGGCTTCTTATTTTTCTTAGGTAGGATTTTAGGTCTAGTATTTTAGGTAAATTTTTCAGAATTTTTAAAAATAGTTTAGTATTTTTTATAATTTAATTTCGTTATAAGTTTAGGTATTTTTTTATTTAATTTCGTTGATAAGTTGTAATATTCATATAAAAAATACAAAAATTATCAAAAAAATATTTTTCTTTTTTTAGAAAATTTTCTTTAGTCATATATTACGTAGGAAAAATATAAAAACTTTCGTAGGGTTAATTTTGTAAACTTTTGTTTTTTAAAGAACGGGTCCCGGGTGCGGATTTTGTCTTGACTCGTTTTTGGGTCAAACGACACGTAACCGTTTTTCAGTCTAGTCTTTTTCATTTTCATTATTTGATCCTACTAGGTAAGATTTAGAAGAAGAGAAAATGTCTTTGTAAGGTTTAAATTTTTGAAGATTTTAGGTAGATTTTTGGACCCCTTGTTCAGAATTTGTTTGCTCTACGTTTATTCAGATCTTAATTCATAATTGAGAGTGTTAGGTTTGCTTAATTATTTTTTTTTTGTTTATTTGTTTAACTTAGCTTTCCACACTCTCAAATCATTTATCTCATGCAGAGAGAATCCAATCTTCCGACTTGTTTGGTACGATTCTCTAGTCCGCCCGGTTGGTGGGGGGATAATAAACGTACCCGGGAAAAACAGACATTCTATACTACGGAGATCTCGGTTTTAATGATGATTTGTGTTTTTTTAGACTATTCTTACTATATGTAATTTTTATATTGAGATATTATATAATATTATATATAAAAGGTGTGGTTGTTGAAGAACCAATCAGAAGAGCATTATGAGTTGGTATGACAACTAACGGACGCCAGACAGAAGGGAGAAGGTAATTTCTTGGATTTGTTGGGTATTATCGGTAGGTTTATGTGATGGATTGTTCTTGATTTCTAAGCCAACTAGACTAAGTTTGACTCAGAAAAAAATAAGAAATAAGTGGGGAGAAGAGAAGAATAAGCTTTTCAAACGTTTGAAATGATAAGCAGAAGGAAGTTGTTGTTATAGTTGCAACGATTCTTAGAAAGCATTGCCTGTGAGGGAACAGACGTTTCAAGGTTTGTATTGTGACGACATTTCTTAGAAGGTTTATGGAGCCGAGTTGATGCAAGAGAGGAAAGTGATAGCGTATGCTTCTAGACAAATAGAAGGTCATGAAGAAAATTACAACTACTCACGTTTGGAGTAGGAGTCGGGAGATTTTCGCTCTTAGATTTATGGGAAATTATTAGTTGGGAGAAGTGTGTGGTTTTCACCAATCACAAGAGCCTACGATATATCCTAAATCAGAAAGAGTTAAACTTGAGACAACAAAGGTGGATTATGTCGCTGAGTGATTATGATTGTGAAATTTGGTATCATCCTGGAAAAGCGAATGTGGTGGCTGACGCCTTAAGTAGGAAGGGAAAGGATAAGCCATTGCGTGTTTGAGCTTTGATGATGACTATTCATAATGATTTACCGAAGTAGATTCGTGAAGCTCAAGAAGAAGCCATGAAGAGAAAGAATGTAAAAGCAGAAAATTTAGGGAGATTGATTAAGCTGATATTTGAATGTCACCCTGATGGAACACGTTGTTTTGGGAATCGTGTTTGGTTGCTGCGATTCGGTAGATTAAGAGATTTGGTTATGCATGAGTCGCATAAGTCCAAGTATTCTATCCATTCAGGATCGGACAAGATGTATCAAGATTTGAAGTTGTTGTATTGGTGGCCGAATATGAAAGTAGATATTGCCACGTATGTTAGTAAGTGTTTGACTACTGTGCGAGAAAGTTAAGGCGAGCGATCAAAAACCAGTATACTGGGTTGCATGCAACAACATATGAAGATTCTGTTTGGAAGTGGGAAAGGATTACTATGGATTTTATAAACGGACTTCTGAGAACGCCGAGTGGGTATGATACGATTTGGGTTATTGTCGAACACGACTAGACAAAAGATAGGCTATTTCATGCCTATGAAGAAAACGGATTGAGAGTATGGAGATATTTACGTGTTGTACTTGAGGAAATAGTATATTGATTGTAGGGCATGGGTTACCATGTTTGATCAATTTCGGAACGAGATAGCCATTTTACGTCAAATTTTTGGAGATCGCTTCTGAGATGGGCAGTTGGTGGACAAATTGGTATGAGTAAATCGCTTACCGCCCTCAAACAGATGGTCAGGGTGAAAGGACAATACAAACGCTGGAAGATATGTTGCGTGCCTATATGATTGACTTTGAAAATAGTTTGGGATCGCCATTTGACATTGGAAGGGTTCGAGTTATATCATTATAGATAGAATAGTTATCACGCAAGTATTAAGGTTGCACCATATGAAGCTTTGTACGGAAGAAAGTGTAGATCACCTGTATGTTGGAGTAAGGTTGGGGATAGCCAACTCATCGGTCCAGAGTTGATCCGCGATACGACTGAGAAAAAAAATTGTCAGATTATGATCCGTTTGTTAGGGTTGGCTCATAAGTCGCCAAGAAGAGTTATGCAGATTAGAGAGATTTAAGTGTTGGGTTTGAAGTTTGATGACATTGGTAATGCTGGTGTTGCAGTTGGACCCACTATCGAAGACAATCCTTTTGGTCAAACAGACAATGATCCCTTCGTAAATGTGTTTGCTCCAGAACCTAGTTCTGATAAGTCATCATCAGGGGATGTTAGTTCAGCTGAATCTACATAAGTTATTCAACCACATAATCATCTTGTGAAATGGTCCAAGGATCACCCACTGGATAATATAATTGATAATCCTTCTCGTCCGGTATCCACCAGAAAACTGTTAGCTATCGATGCCTTGTGGTGCCTTTACAATTCTGTACTTACAAAAGTCAAACCCAAGAATGTTAAGACTACCATGGATGAAGCTTGCTGGTTTGAAGCTATGCAAGATGATATTCATGAATTTGATCGGCTTCAAGTATGGGAATTAGTTCTAAAACTCGACTATGTAATGATAATCGTTCTCAAGTGGATTTACAAAGTCAAGCTAGATGAGTATGGTGATGTTCTGAAGAACAAGGCACGGTTAGTGGCGAAGGGATATCGACAAGAAGAAGGAATCGATTTTGAGGAATCATTTACACTGGTTGCACGGATAGAGGCTATCAGAATCTTCATTGCAAATGCCGCCAGCAAAAACATGATCATCTACCAGATGGATGTCAAGACTGCGTTCCTGAATGGCGAGCTGAAAGAAGAAGTCTACGTCAGTCAACCCGAGGGCTTTGTTGATCCAGATCACCCCAAACACTTCTATCTAAAGCAGGCTCTAAGGGTGTGGTATAATACTTTATTAAGATTTCTTCTGGACAACAAGTTCTCCAAGGGTGTAGTGGATCCTACGTTATTCACCCGGAAAACAGGCAAACATGCTCTTCTTGTTTAAATTTACGTAGATGATATTATATTTGCCTCGACTGATCATAAAGCTTGTGATATATTTTCAAAAGAGATGAGTTTAAAATCTCAGATGTCAATGATGGGACATATTTTGTTTTTCTTAGGATTACAAGTTTCTCAACGTCCCGGAGGCATCTTTATTAATCAATCAAAATATTCTCTTAAAATTTTAACTAAATATGGAATGGATACGCCTGACCCTATAGATACACCAATGGTTGATAGATCAAAACTGGATGAGGACCCTTTAGGGATTCCGGTTGACCAGACTCGGTTTCGAGGAATGGTTGGCTTATTAATGTACCTCACTGCCAATAGACCAGATCTGGTATTCGCCGTGTGCATGTGTGCTAGGTATCAGGCTAAGCCTACCAAAAAGCACCTTGAGGCAATTAAGCGAGTCTTTCGGTACCTTGGAGGCACCATTAACTAGGGTCTTTGGTATCCGAAGGACACCGCTATAGCACTACCAACCTAGGCAGACGCTGACCATGCAGGTTGTCAAGACACAATGAGAAGTACATCGGGAAATGCTCAGTTTCTTGGAGACATATTAGTGAGCTGGTCATTAAAGAAGCATAAAAGCACTGCTATCTCAACCATAGAGGCTGAATACATTGCCATGTCTGGATGATGTGCTCAGATACTTTGGATGACGTCACAGCTAACGGACTACAGCTTTGCATTCAATAATATACCTCTGTATTATGGCAACAAAAGTGCAATCGCCCTCGGTTGCAACAATGTCCAGCACTCCCGGTCAAAAAACATCGACATACGCCACCATTTCATAAGAGAGCAATTCGAGAATGGCGTGGTTGAACTTTACTTTGTGATAACGGATTATCAGCTTGCGGGCATATTCACAAAGGCATTGCCAAGAGAGCGGTTCGAATTTCTACTCTCGCGACTTGGAATGAAGAGTATGTCCCCGGAAACCCTTAAATGTCTTCACGACGAGGAGGATGAGTAAAGGATGGTCTTCATGTATCCTATGTATATATTTAAAAACAAAAAGAAAAATACAAAAATAAAAAACCATAAAAAATTAGAAAAATAGAAAATACCAAAACTATTTTTAAGACATGTCTTCTGAAAATCGATAATATTTACAGACCTATAAATGTCATTCAATAATAACACGGGTCTTTAAATAAAGTTCGAGCAGAAGTTCAAACCTTTTAAAACATGTTTTCATGGCTTGCAGTTATTTCAGACTGCAACCCGTTTTTCAATCTGAGGAAAGCATGTCGCCAAAAAGACAGCTGTTCCTAACAACGGGTAATTAATTTTTCCCGGGCATGGATTACTTTATATCCATGCATCATGAGAATAATTTACGTTTTAGTGCATTTTTCTTCTTACGAAAGAGAAGTTTTCCATTTCATAACCAAATAATTTTTTCTTCAAATTATTTATGTTAAACACGGTGGAAAAATGTTGTTGAAAATTAATCAGTTCGGGCTGTTATAATAAAAAAAAATTCAAATCAAACAACGACTACAGCTCTTTAAATAGAAAACGGGTCATTATTTAAGGGGGGGAGTGATTTCAAAATTTAGTTCATCAAATGAGTTTCTAAAACATCACACAATCAATGTAAAAGGTTTTTGTATTTGAAAGGGGTTATAATTTGAGGGGGAGTTAATTAATTTTAACTCAAAGGGCCAACATTGTCATTTGTTAGAAAGTTTAGGGACTTAGATGCAACTTGCTATGTGTTTCCTAGATTTTATAAACCATAGGGACTAAAATTGCGATTTCCCAAACTCAATTAACCTTAGAAATACTTAAACCAAGAATTAAAAGAAGTTAGAAAGCCCAGAGACTGAAGCTGCCATATTCTAAAGTATTAGTATAAATAGGTAGCGGTTTGGTTATTTGGTTAAACTATCATTTTTTTAGTCAAAG